>ML837086.1:33575-53014 GCA_009831015.1 Picea engelmannii | reverse complement strand
TTGATCAATTGCAGATGCTTTTATAAGAACAACTCATATTCCCAAGCGACATATTCTATTAGAAGGCTCTTCCACTTGATGATGTATTCAATAATTTCTCTACTTCTTAGTTGCTTGGATATTTTAGATTCTAGTATGATTTCTCCTCTGCATATATCTCTAGTAGACTAGTATGAACTAAGATCTTATCACCCTTTATGTTTTTAAACATAAAACATGGAAAAATGGTTGGACATGTGAAGGGGGATACTCCAACCTATAAGCTTACTACCAATACTTTGCAACACCTTATAGAGACTGTAGCACTTGGGTGCTAATTTCTTTTCCCTCCTTTTCTTACTTGAGGGACACATGTTTATATGGATAAAACTTCATAAATATCTATTCCCCCACCTCAAATTGTATTTTATTGCGATGTTGATAGATACTTTCCATTTCATCCTATTGGGTACTATAGTCAAGTTGTCCTTCAATATTCAAAGAAAATATAGTTAGTGTTGGATGTGATCCTCCTATTAGAAAACAATCGTATCTTCACATAGGTCAAATACTAATATGAACCTAAAAAAAAATTGTTCAATGAATAACAATTCACTTTGAGGGGGAAACCTCCTTTTACAATATTTCCAATGCACAAGACAAGATGTGCCATTTGCATTTTTTCCTTAATAATTGTCAAAGTTTCTTTAGTCATATCCATATGTGACTCTATTTCATGTACTTTGAATTGGTCTTGAAAAAAGTATGAGATACTAGGAGCCATATATCCATAAAGGGATTCAAATGGGGACATCTTAGTAGATATGTGATAGGTGGTATTATACCACCATTGTGCTAGAGGAAGCCTCTTCACCCATTGAGATTGCTTGTCTAAATAATAGCTACGTAGATAACCCTCTAAATATTTGTTAACTATTTCTATTTGACCATCTATTTGTGGATGATATGTTGAACACATAGCTAGTGTTGTTACACTCATATTTCATAATTATTTCCAAAATTTTCCTATGAATTCTGGATATCTTTCACTTACTATTACTTTAGGAAATCCATGAAGTCTACAAATTTCCTTCATGAACACTTCTTCCACTTGACTTGCCATATATGTACTTTGAATTCCACAAAAATGTGCACATTTTGTGAGTCTACCCACTACTACAAAAATGGAATCCTTACCTTCTAATTTTGGTAAACCTGTAATGAAATCCATTGATATCTCTTCCCATATTTGATTAGGTATGTGTAAAGGTTGAAGTATGTGAGGTGTTAGATTTGAATCCTTTTCCAACTCCATTTTCCTCCATTTCCCCCAATTTTGACCATGAAAACCACTATTTTTTTCCTACTTTCACCTCGCTGATGGCATAACAAGTGTAAATAAGGTAATAAGGTAATAAAAAATTAACAAAATGTGAGACGAGGACAGATGCAAAAGAGACAAATGGGGTTGTTCAAGGTGAGAATAATGAGAGAGGATTTGATAGAGGATCATGGGAGAGGGTGGAACTTATTACATTAGATAATGAAAACTATGGTGGATTAGGGTTGAGGGGGAAATATCGTGAGATAAATGGTGCGGGTTCCACACATGAGCTGGAGGGTGGGAGAAGATTTGCTTGTTCATTAGATTAGAGAACTTATGGATTTGATTGCAGGATGCAGATTCAAAGGAATTTAACACTGTTCTATAGGACATACGATCAACAATAGACCAAATTTCAAAATAAAATGCAGAGGAAATAATTAAGTTCTAACCTAGTGAAGTGAATTTCTGCACGTAAAATGGCAGAGCTCACCCTAGTCAGAATATGATTGAGATAAGGTCTTCTCCCATGTTGGTGAAGACGATTAAACATAGGAAGAACACCAAATTCACAACATCTCTTCAAAAAGGTAAGATCAACAACTCTTTTCATTAGTTTGATTCTCATATTTTCAAATATCCAGGTCTCTTTGAGACGTTCCTCTCCATAGAGGTTTAGAATTTGATTATGTAGATTTCCACAGTTACTCATAATGCTGGAGAATTTTTCTAGATGCAAACTGTGTATGAGGTTTTGAAATGTCCAATGTTTCGAGTGGACACTCCACCCATCACGAGGGACATAAAAAGATCATATGGTAGAAAAGAGTGTTGAGTTTCATATTTATAAAATAGGAGAGCAAGTGACAGTTAAGGGAATAGAAAAGGCTAACTAAATAAGGGGAAATAACTGTTGATATTGGGAGATGAGGAATATATTGAAATAGGTGATCAAATTAGTGGATAAATAATAACAAGATTGAGGGAATAAAAAATTGGAAATAGGCGTTAAGTTGATTAAATACAAAGAGGGGATACTGGTTAGAATGATAATTTAAATAGGGGAGGAAATTATAAATATTTTAGAAACAAGATTAAATAATATAAAGGAATTACATAAATTAAATTGAGAAAATAATATAGGTCAAAATATATTTTGACCTTGACCTATATTATTTTCACTTTAATTTATGCAATTCCTTTATATTATTTAATCTTATTTCTTAAATCTTTATAATATCCTCCCTTATTTAAACTATCATTGCAATCACTATCCCCTCTTTGCATTTAATTAGCTTAACTGCTACTAATTTTTTATTCCCTCAATCTTATTATTATTTCTCCACTGATTTGACCACAATATATTTCTCATCTCCCAATATCAATGGATATTTCCCCTTATTTAGTTAACCTTTTCTCTTCCCTTAACATTCACTTGCTCTCCTATTTTATAAATATGAACCTCAACATGTTTTTCTACCATATGATCTTTTTATGTCCCTAATGATGGGTGTAGTGTCCACTCGAAAAGTTGGATGTTTCAAAACCTCATACATAATTTACATCCATAAAAATTCTCTAACACTCTTGATGTTGTTAGGAATAGGACATTTTGTAATAGCTTGGGTCTTTTGAGGGTCATCTTTCCTTCCCTTGAAACACTATGACCCAAATACTCTACTTGATTTTTCCTAAAAGTATATTTGGATATTTTTACATATAATTGATTGTTCTCAAGAATTTGTTGGACTTTTTCTACACGTTTAATGTGGTATTCCCATTATTTATAGAGATAAGTATACCATCAAAGAAAACCAACACAAACTTTATAAGTTGGGGTAAATTGTTTTGTTCATAAGGCTTTGAAAAGTAGGAGTAGTATTCAACCCAAAAGGCATGACCAAGAACTCATAGTTCCCTTCATGTGTTCTAAAATCTATTTTGGGAATGTCTTCCTTTCTTAATATTATTTGGTGGTATCTTGATTTAAGATCTAACTTTGTAAAATAATCCACTCCATGAAGCTCATCTAATATCTCATCCATATTTGGAACAAGGAATTTATCCTTGATGGTGATTTTGTTTAGATCTCTATAATCAAGACACATCCTCCAAGAATTATCTTTTTTTCTCACCATAATTGTTGGAGATGAAAATGGACTAATGCTTGGTTGAACAATACCTGAATCCAACATGTCTTGTACCATTTTCTCAATCTCCCCCCTTTTCTGACGAGGATATCTATAAGGATTTTTATTACGAGGAGTACTTCCAACTATTAGTTCAATTTGTTGTTCATTATATGTCTAGATGGAGGTATCCCTTTAGGAATTTATTGGAAGAATCTATGGTGATTTTCCAAGGTGCATTTTAATTCATATGATACCAAATATTATGAGCCAAACTCCAAAATTATTCAATGAATAAAAATCCACTTAAAGGGGGAAACTTCCTTTTACAATATTTCTAATGCAAAAGACACGCTGTCTATAAAAATGAATCTCCTATATTATAAATAGGATATAAAGAGAGCATGATGTAACCTACCACTAATCCAATATAACCATAACTGATAAAATAATAATAAATGAGTGTTAGGGCCTTAGGGGCCTTAACAAGCACCTTAAGAGAAACTGTCTCATAGACACGTGGAAGATCAATATTTTGATATTTACATGGATAAAATACTCAAAGAGGGAAATAGTCCATTTCCCCAAACAACATGGCCACATGAGACAATATCTTAATACAAAAAAGAATAAAGTACATAACCATTGATCACAATCATTTATATATAAATGACCTGCATTATTTTTAAATAGAGATCATGGACCAATAATGTGTTAGGACACATATAAAGTGTTATTAATATCAAGGAGATTCTTGAATATTCATATCACTCATGTGTAGGACATGATTGTGACCATCGAACTATTAAAGTACAAAATAGACTAAGGAAACACATTAAAATCACACTTTAATCTAATATTACATTAGACCAAGTTGAACTTAACTAACTCCTAGTGTCTAAATATCCTAATACCCCCCCTTTGTTGGAACATAAATTTATGATGGTTCATCACACTTCTCCTGGAATCGTTTTATTTGGTCAACCTACTTCTGGAAATAGTTGGTTGGGCGATCTAGTAGATATCTACACCAATCAGTCAAGTAGTCAACAAGTTTGTTCATTGGACAATTGACCAATAGTCAAAGATAGTTGGTCGGTGGATCGAGAAGTCAAGCATTCAACTACAAGTTGGATACATTGCCGATCGTTTCGAGCATCCTTGTTGAGCCTACTAGACAATGTGGATTTGATGAAGTAAACTCTAACAATCGATGATTATACATGGACAAGATCTTCTCAATTCCAAGGAAGTCAGTAAGATATTGAAGCTATAAATAATATGCCTAATGGGTCATTCATATCATCAAGAGATTCTTGTTGTTGTAAAAGATGTCCAATATGCTTTGTGATGTTCTAATCACAATGCACTATGCTTAAGTGCTGTAACGATGTCTTTAGACACCACCCTTTTTTGATCTTTGAAATCTTATTCCCTCTTCGATTACTTGTAGTTCTATTTGTCTGTTTCATATCAGGTTAGAACCAATCACCGACATGGTATTCGAGTCGATGGTTTGAAACCTCTCTTTCTATCTAAAAATATTACTAAGTCTAATCTTTTGTGTGATAGATCTAGGTCGATGATTTGCAGACTATAACTTGTGGAAATAGATTTGATCTGTCTAGATACCAAACATGGCTTCAAATATTGATCCCATGATTATGAATGGATAAAATTATGCAATATGGGAACCAAATATATAAACCCTACTGAAGAGTAAAGGACTATGACAATATACAAATATTGTGATTCTAGATCCAATAGACGATCAAGAAAATTTTGCTGTTGATGGAAATAAGGATGAGAATGTAGGGGTCATCATGACCTATATCTCATGGGATATTTGGTTTCATATCATTGGAGTCAACTTTCCTCATCAAGTCTCGAAGAAGTTGAAGATGTTGTTCGCCAAATTCGATGAAAGCCACACCATGCAAATGGAGAAAGATTTGATCTCTCTCAATCCTCATTATTTTAACAGAATAGAGGACTACTTGGCACATGTTAAAGAACTACAGTTGAAATTGGGGTAATGTGGAAATAATTACAAGAAGAAATACAGACAACTCATCAATCTAGTCTTGATGAATTTAATAATGCCATTTGACGTGTTCGTTTACACTTTCCACACCAATTGGTAGGTGTGTAAGGAATATGAAAAGGAATACACATTTGAATCTTTTTATAGTCTTTTGATCAGTGATAAACACATATTACTTGAATAAGGAAATCTTGGTGTTAAACATCAATCCCACTTTCTCAAGGGAAAGGGAAAGTTGAATCACAAGGAAAGATGATGGTTTGATACCCATATAGAGAGACCTATATGCCTTGACCAAAAACCTAAAGGGAAAAAAAATTCACCTCGTCAAAGTTGAAAGAAGAAGACATGTCAATACCATGGAAAGATTGGACATGTGGAGAAATTATGCTACAAGAAGATAGACGATTTAGAAGAGAAGGTTAAATGCCTTCAAGGAGATGTGTCCACTGTTCACTGAACTATTGATAATTTCACCTTTCAAGTTGGAACTTCTCAAGCCTTTATATTTCATTTTGCGTATATCGAATGGGTAGTTGACTCTAGGTGCACTCATCAAATGGATAAGGATGCTTCCTTATGCACCTCCTTGAATGAAGTTGAGGAGATGAATATTTATGTTGCTAATGATTTTTCTCTGGATATTGTTGGTCAAGGTGATGTTTCCTGTCAACATGGGAGAATTGTCAACGTCTATCATGTGATCAATATCATCGCAAATATCTTGTCTATTTATTAGTTAATACATATAGGTAAGATTGTGGAATTTTGGCCATATTGGTTATTTGTTTGAGATTTCAAGAAAGGTCAATCAATTTTATTTGGAGGTTTTCTCGACCCGAAGGAATGTTTGTATAAATTTTGTGACACGAATCGACCCAACCCTAAACCTATTTCTCTTGTTTCTTACATTGATGAGTGAATTTGAACCTAGAATGAATGACTTAGACACCTAAAATTTCAAAGTCTGAAGTCAATGGAAACTCAAAAAATGGTTGTTGGTTTACCTAAAGTTCCCCCCCCGATGGAGACTATAAAGGATGTGTGTTTGGCAAACATCATGAGGAACCTTTTGACTCTAGAAAACATGGTGAGCAAAAAATGTCTTGGATCTGTTACAAAATGATCTCTGTTGTATCAATATACCTTCCATGGAAGGTGCAAGGTATATATTGACTTTCATTGATGATATCTCTCATTTCACTTGGGTTTATTTTCTAAAGAATAAGAATCATGTCTTTGAAAAGTTCAAAGAATTTAGAGCCTTTGCTGAAAAACAATGTGGTTGACCCACCAAATGCCTGAGATCAAACAATGGTGGTGAGTATGTAAATTAACCTTTTGAAGAATACTCGATTCCATCTGGTATTGACTGGCTGTGGTCGGTTCCTCATACAACTCAACATAATCGTATTGTAGAATGTAAGAATCAAAAGTTATTCGAAATGGATAGATGTTTTTTGCAGATGAAATTTTTTCCTCCTTGCTTCTGGGATGAAGCTGTATATTGTGCAATATATCTTCTTAATCACATATTGAATTGAGTTGTTCCTTTGGTGACTCCATTCAAAAGATGGTGTGGAAGGAAGTACTCATTCAACCACCTCCAAGTGTTTGGATGTGTTTCCTGGGCTCACATTTCCAATTATTGCAAAAACAATTTGGGTGCAAAGAGTCATGCTTGCATCATGATGGGATACTCTGAAGAACCTAAATCCAATCGTATGTTTGATCATGTCAAATGAAAAACCATTATTCGATGAAATGTATGGTTTGATGAGAATTATTCTGGCATTAAGATATTGGATGTATCCTTTAGATTCTTACAGGGTGATCATTTTGATGTTGTTTTTGACTCTTCTTCTCTCGTTCCATTTTTCAGCTCTTCGTATGGATTGTCAAACTCTGTTCCTGTTTTGAATCAACCATCGAGCTTCGAGTTGATTAGTATGTTGATATCTATTTTGACTGGTCCACCCTCTCCGTCGAATGAATTCGTTCTGATTTTTGATCGACCCTATGCAACAAACAATAGTTCACCCTTTTCTTGTCTACCTAGATGGGCTGCCAAGAAAATTGAAGTTGCTAGACCTGATGATGGTGATATCTCTTCATGAAGATAGACTCAAAGTCAAAAGAAACATACCAACATTGCATTGATGATCACATACTTGAAACTTATGATCTTGTCACCTATTGTTGATCCTAAAATATACTAAGTCAAAAATCTCTCTCTTGTATATTATGGTTCTATACTTGGAAAAATTTCCATCTTATGGCGATTTCATCAGTCTTGTTATAACTTCAACCTTCCTCAAAGTGCACCGTCATATTCTTCTGCATCCAATTTGCACCAACACTTAGTTCATTTTGTTTTTCTTTCTAGTTTGTTGCATTGTCTTGTTAAAGTCCAAAAACTCCACTATCACCAAAATGCACATCATGTTCAACGATCCTCATACTGCACTATAGTTAGAATCTTTTCGATTTTTTCACCATGGGTATGAACCACTTCCCTGATTAATTTGATTGTCATCACTACAAGTCCAACCGATTGACTTATGACACTTATTCATTTTACAGAAATGTTCTTTACTCACTTGATAAATTAGTACTTAGTCGATTTTTGAATTCACTGTGGGTTTGTGGGTCATAACTCTTCTAAATTATCTTATCCTTACATTCGACCGATGGAGCCCCATAATTAACCATTTCTTGAGTTTTCACAGCGAGTTGGAAGACTCGTGGGTTCATATTGATTCTAATATCCCTTGACATCCACATTTGATCCTTTGATATAAGACATGTTTTCTTGTCACTTTTCCCAAGATATATTTAATGCCAATTTTACAGAGGATAACAACTAATTAATTTATTTGAAAGTTGTTATTAATGTAGGAGTTTTGAGGAAATTATCCATTCACTTGAATTTAATTTACATTAATCTTTCCTTTGAAATAAGAGCTTCCAATTATATTATAAAAAAAGAGTTTAATTTGAAATTAATGTCTCAAAGTGACTGTACAAGATTCTGCCAACTTCATCAAACATGGCAACCACAAGAAGAGAACAATTCTACAGGATTACTCTAAACTTGTTTGGGAAGGAGGATCACAGATTCTAGTGGTCGAGGTCATACTAGTATTATTCATCACCTCCATTACCAGAAATGAATGAAAACAACTTCTGTATATTAGGCATTGCCTTGGTAGGTTACGTACCAAAAGTTTTCGATTCTAGAGAAATAGTTTCCTGGTTTGTAGACAAATATGATCAAAATCAGAGGACAATCCAACTCCAAGGAGAATCTCCTATTTCTCTATCACCATTAGTTTTCAAAAGAATGTTAAAAATTCCCAAGCCAACAATTATGTTCAAAGGAGATGAATTAGAAGCTTCTTGCAGGAAAGAAACAATGGATTGGAAATTTTAGAGGAATATCTTGAAGATCCCGCAATGATGCCTAAAGAACTATCTAATATTCATGTCAGTTTACTAAAAAACCCTTATCAAGAGATAGCATGGATTTTTGCTAGAGTGACAGGTCAAGAATCTACAAAAACTGTTCCTCGATTGACTCTTTATATTTTACATTTCACAGTTCATTAACGAGAAATTTTCAACTGGGCAAAGATCATTTCTGGAGAAATAACTTCGCAATTATCAAATTTAAAGAAAAATAATAGATTTTATAGGTATTCATATTTAATATTTGCTATCACCTATTTTTGTGTCTTTAAGGGTTTGAGTGTGGGAAGACGAGTTGACTGTAAAATCGACCTAGTAACAATGTGGTACCAAGACTTATGGAAACAAAAGGCTACATACTATTTTTATGAAGTTTATAGTACATTTGTCTCTTCTGTTAAGAAACTTATATTTGGGATAAAATCATGTAGACTATTCTTGGAAGCATCAACCTTCTTGGAAAAATAGGGGAGCATTTAAAGTATGGAACACTATAGTGTTTTTAGAATATATTGCTCTCATGAAAGGCCTCTCTATATTTATTATTATGTTCTTGATAAAATGTTTGTATATAGGTTTCCAAACAATACCGATAATGTTAGATTTTACTGCATCTTAGATATGGTCTAATAATTCTACACTTAATTAATCAGTTCAATATGTAAGAATAAAAACACTAAGATTCCTAACTTTAACATAGTGAAACACAAGTATACAATCTTCTTTTTGCTGAAAATCAGTGGGCTCCCATGCTAGGGATAATGGATCAACTTCTTTACAAAATTATACCAAAATAACTTACAACAATACTACTATCCAAGGTCTTCTCCTTAGACTTGTTGTCTCTCCTTCTATATTGCTGTCATCAGATCTTCTATCTCTATCCTTACTACTGCCCTCATATCAACCATAAAATGGAATTGTTCCAGCCTTGTAGTTTGCTGTAGCTACCCAAAAAATTTCCCCAAGTTCTTGTGACATTATCCTTTCCACATTACAATCCTACCTCATCTTTCTTGGCCTAATTATCTACTACGACTGCCAAAAATAGGGATGCGACTGAGGGTAGGCTTGCTCCTCAAGCCCGCGCCCACCCTCCTCCATCCTCCAACCATTTCTCAGCCCTCAGCTGCTCCTTAAAGGAAAAAAATTCCTATGGCCTCACTAAAAAAACCTCATCTTTCTTGGCCTAATTATCTACTACGACTGCCAAAAATAGGGCTGCGACTGAGGGTAGGCTTTCTCCTCAAGCCCGCGGCCACCCTCCTCCATCCTCCAACCATTTCTAAGCCCTCAACTTCTCCTTAAGGGAAAAAAAGTCCTATGGCCTCACTAAAAAAACCTCATCAAGGTACCTACCCAAAAAAGAGAAGAAAATTTCATAAATATGAGGCTCAATAGCCTCTCTTCATGGTTGGAAATGTATTCCAAAATTGCAAAAATCTCAAACCTCTATTTCTTCATTGTCTCCAATTGACATGTATCTGTGACAATGAAGACTTGAGTTCTTATTTATACATGTCCCAGGGGTGTGTCAAAAATCCCCCTGATAAAGTAAAGTTTAAACACAAAATTAGGCTTTTTAGTGAGTGTGAAACCCCATCAAAAACTCCAAAATCCCCTCAATTTGTCCATGATTCCCTGACCTCATTTCTAGGTCAATTTTGACAAAACAAAAGTTGAAATTTATGCCAATGATATTTTACATGAGCTTGGAACCTTGGCTTCTTGTGGGAATACCCATCGAAGCTGTAAAATCAACATTTCCCCTTAGCAAGGGAGGTATCCCATCCTCCAACATCTAGATGTACAATTGTCACACATAATAGATATTTCTCTAAATCTGCCACCTCATCTATACTCCAATAGTACAGACTAGCTACTCCCTCTGTCATTGTGGAAATGGGTCTGTGAACTTGGTCACGTGAAAAAGTTCTACTCTCAAGTCTCTTTGATTGCAATATTCCAAATATAAAAAGTATGCAGAACAGAAATAAAATGCTAGAAATGGAAGATGAACAAAAATATAACCAGAACAACACCACAATAATACCAAGATGATACTAGAATGACACTAGAAAGAGCACTTCGATTACTGAGAGAAATGTTCACTTGCCTCTTCGAGGGGGCAACCTCTGACAAAGAAGAGCTCTATTAAAATAATATCCAAGACAAAAGTTCTCATACCCTCGACTCCTATTTATACTAAATATGTCTATTAAAAGAACCATCTAGAGGAAGATCCTTCTAGAAGCAGGAGAGTCTTTGGGTGAGGGAAGTCTTTCATTGCTTCAATATTTTTAGGATCTACCCTCACGCCTGCCTTTCCAACAAGATGACCCAAGTAATCGACTTCAGAAGCGCCAAAAGAACATTTAGATTGTTTCAGGAAAAGTTGGTGCTAAGAGAGTAGATGGAGAATTCGATCCACATGAGAAATATGGTTTGTCCAGGTTTTTCTATAGATGAGTATATCATCAAAGAAAACTAATACAAAATAATAGAGAAAAGGAAGGAAGACATGATTCATGAGGCATTGGAAAGTGGAGGGAGCATTACACAAGCCAAAGGGCATGACCAAAAACTCATAGTGGCCCTCATGAGTTAGGAATATCTACCTCTTTCATACGGATATGGTGGTAGCCATAGCAAAGATCAAGTTTAGTAAAGAACTGGGTGTCACTCAATTCATCCAAGAGGTCATCAATGAAAAGAATGTGAAATTTGTCTTTAATGGTGATTTTGTTGAGGGCACGGAAGTCAGGAAACATGCACCAAGAACCTTATTTCTTAAGCACCATGACCATCGAAGAAGAGTAGGGGCTCATACTAGGGCAGATAACACTTGTGTTAAGAAATTCTTGAACCATTTTCTCAATTTTATTTTTTTGGGAAAAGGGGTGATGATAGGGACGGATATTGGGAGGAAGGATTCCTGGAACAAGGGGAATGGAATGATCATGAACACCAAGGGAAGGAGGGAGTCCTTGGGGAGTGGAAAAAACCACTTTATGTTTAGAGAGGATGGATTGGAGGTCTTGTGGCACAGAGGGTGTCTCAGTTACTTGTATGGCACATAGTTGGGAAATAACACCCGAATGACCTTTTTTGAGCAGCTTTTCCATGCGATGGGAACTAATGATCTCAGGGGAACCAACGATGATGCCTCAGAAATTATATTGTTGGCCCTCCTGGTTGAATTGCATGGTTAATTCCTTAAAATCCATGAGAATGGGACCCAAAGTACTTAGCCAATCTGCACCCAACACAATGTCACAACCACCCATGTCAATAACAAACACATGATATTTCAGGTGGTAGTCACCAATTTGGAGACACACATTTTCACAACGCCCTCCACATTTCATGGACCTGCCATTGGCAATCATGATTTGGAAATTATTGACTGCACGGATATAGAAATTAGTCTCTTGGGAAATGCGACAATGAATAAAAATATGGGTTCTTCACTATCAAAAAGAATGATGAACTGCCTATGCTTGATGTATCCAATTATCTTGAGGGTTTAGGGAGCAGAGAAGCCAGTGAGAGCATTTAGGGAAATGACCAGTTCAACTTCGAGAGGGTCTGAGGGAGGGGTTATTTCAGTGGGTTCAGGTGACACAGACAGAAGGGGAGATTCAACATCCTCTTCTGAAACATCCTCCGAGATGACCATAAAAGGATATTTTTCCTTACACTTTTGTCCCAGAAAATATTTGTCATCACAATTATAACAAAGGCCTTTGAGTTGGCATTCAACCATTTTGGCCTTGGTGAATTTTTGGATCTTTAGTGGAGTAGAAGTAGGAGTGGGATTGACTGGTTTAGTGCAAGGAATAAAGGAGGGTTTCTGGTTTTGAGAAGAGACAACTTGTTGTGCTTCCTTAGCTCTTTTATTATCCTCCACCCAACTCTAAGGCCGAGCCATGAGGACATGGGCACAAATCTCATCCTTGAGGCCACTGATAAAACATTCTCAGAAAAAATCATCAGACATGCCCTATGTATGCAAATCCAATCGCTCAAAAGCATCTCTAAAGTCTTCCACTATGCTAGATTGTTTCAACTTTGTCAAACAACCTAAATGGTTGGTGTCAATTTCAAAGCGTTCATAAAGCTCTTCCACAAAGTGTGTTCAAGCAATATACCCTTGACGGATAGTTTTTCTCCATTGCCACCATTGCCAACGTTCTTGATCTATATGGAGAACACCATACCGGAGTTTGTCCAAGTCATCTGTAATGCCGTACTAAGAGAAATAATGTTCCATTTGAGTTACCCAACTAGTGGGATCCGAGCCATCAAATTTGGTCACATCCACACGTGGAAGGCGTAGGTCACGCTGAAAGTGATGGGGCTGAAAATTATGGGAATGAGAGGAAGTTTCAGCTTCAGTATGCAAAGGTGGGTCAGATAAAGGGGGATATGTAGGGATGTGCAGCTTGGTGCATATCATCGAAGCAACAAATTCAAGCTGGGTAGTCATGTCTTGTTTGAGGTATTCTTTGAGTTCCTCAATTGAGGCGATGATGGAGGAATGCATGTTTTTATTGATGGTGGAAATATTGGCACTGAGCTGTCTCATTTCTTGTTGGGTATCTATGAAATTATATTGCAAGGTATTGAAGTGAGCTTCCAAGTCTTGGCTACGGGTAAGGGCCATGATGACGAGGGAACCGAAAAGGGGTGGGTAGGGTCAAAAAATTTGATGAAAAATGATAGGTATGATTGTGATAAGGGTGAATAGATATAAATCCAATGGAATAGGTCTCAGATAATGGTGAAACAAAATCCATACTCATATTTTGTTTTTTACACCTACGGAGTAGTTATACTCTAGTCTGAAGAATACTGCAGTGATGAAATTCCCAAATGCTTAACTTGGAAGAAATGTGTAGTGATTTGGCAACTCGAACACAATTGTGTGGCAATAGATCTTGTCTATTTTAATTTTTTTTTTCCGTCCCCAAGGGTTCTACAGACAAGGGTTTTCCCTGTGCTATAGCTCTCTGATATACGTGCAGGGTCCAATAGTAGTACTTGGTCCAATATCTCAGGGAACCAACTAAGGAGGCTAGATTATGCCCTTAGCCGTACTACCTAACTACCCAGGTGCTAGAGAGTATCTTCCCGAGTGATTTTCTCGGTGGCACTATAACAGTCAGGCGATCGATCCATTTATCTAAAGAGGGCTTCAGGAAATCTAGGACGATCCGTATACATGTGCTGTCTAATGCACTACCACTCGAAGGGGTACCAACAGGGGTTACAAGGGTGGCCAACATATGTGCGCTTAAGTACCACTTGTATTTCCTACGTGTATGAATCCTCGACCATGGGTTTATGCGCACAATGACAAATCTCTGTAGCTGAAAGATGCCAAAATACGTCTCTACCCTGAAAAAGATTAACCCACAAATTTCAGCCAAGGAAAGTGCTCTGATACCATTGGTAATATTCCAGATATAAAAAGTATGCAGAATATAAATAAAATGCTAGAAATGGTAGATGAACAATAATATAACCAGAACAACACCACAATAATACCAAGATGATACTAGAATAACACCAAAAAGAACACTTTGATTACTGAGAGCAATGTTCACTTGCCTCTCCGAGGGGGCAACCTCCGGTAGAGAAGAGATTTATTAAAATAATATCCAAGACAAAATTTCTCATACGCTCGACTCCTATTTATACTAAATATATCTATCAAAAGAACCATCTAGAGGAAGATCCTTCTAGAAGCGGAAGCTTCTATTAGGTCTTCTTACATTTGACTTATTCTTCCTTATTGCTAGGCCTTATTAATATTGAACTTTATTACATCGGAATATATTATTCTACCTAAGTGAGGGGTTAATTCCCTAACATTGACTGGCTACATCCATTGTCACTGCTGTCTAGTCTATCTGACTGGCCACATCCTCAATCTTTGAGGAAAAAATGTTTGACTAGTCGCGTCCCCAGTCACCGAGGCCAATCTTGGTATCCAAGCTACCTCTATGGCTACTCCCTCTATAACTGAAGTAATTCCTACCAAAACACATGGATCCTCCATACCTATCCCACATTCCCTAGAATTCTCCTGCCTTTGAGGCTCATTTCTGGCTTCCTCTATCATGGTAGCATAACTTGCTAAATCAAATGGGAAATCCATTGAAGGTACACAAATCTTAGAATCCTCCTACTACTCCATATCCTATCTGACCTCCTTAACCCATGAGACCTATCTTCCAGTCCTGGAAGATGTCTTTCTCCCATCTTAACCTAAGGGGAAACCCCTCTAGATGATCATCTCTCCCTCTAAGACAATTGACTCTCCCTGGGACTAGGCTCACTCTAAGATCGCATTATCCACATGAAACCCAACTCCCTCTGAGTCTGCACAACCTATGGGGCCGTCTAATCCCTATCCACTGTCCTCTGAATAGTCCTTGGAGCTTGTTCCTCCCTCCTAGATCCTGAGGGTTGTCTCCCTTTGAACTTTAGCTCCCTCTAAGCTTGTGCTATTGGTGGGGCCATTTTACTCACCTCTAGTTGAACTACCTGCTCCTCCTCCTCTATCTCTTTACAATTCTTATCCATAGCACCCATAAGCTGTCCCCTCATCTTATATATGCTTCCCTCCCTAACTCCAAGAAACATTACTGATATGAATCTAATCCATCTGGGCACAAGCAACACCCACCCATATCGAAAAATCACATGATATCCATTCCTCTCAATCTTTGAGATTGAGAGGACACTCCACCTGATTTCTGACACTCACAACACATTCAAAATCCTCAGTTTCTCCCCCAAATCCAACCGAAATGATATTGTATCAGATCCTCATATGAATGCTTAGCTCTCGTAACCAATCTCCACACACAAGTCTGGGCAAATTTCTATGAGAGTGTCAAACAAATATCATGCACCTGACATATGGAAAAAAGCCTTGTTATCCACCAACCATCTCTCCCAACTAGAGACAATACCGAAAAGGGAAGAGACCAACAATATTTCCCTCTGGAACCTATCTGCAACCTCATCAACCTATTCTATCGATGGTTGGTTCCTTCTTCCTCTTCCTCTCCAAAATAGCCACTGTGAGGCATAGTGGCCAAATTCATGTCACTCAAAACATATGATCCTGCTAAGATATTTCTTCTATATTGTTTCCGAGGATGCTTCTCTATCAGGAGAATCTATTCTTCCTGGTTGACCTTTTTTTTTTTTTGGAGAACCCTTTCTTCCCTTCCTAGTGCGACTTACAAGGGCCTAGTTCTCAACACTTTCATTCTTCACTGGAATATTCAAATCATCCTGAGACACCAATAAGGTCTCCTCCTAGATACAATATATCCATAATTTGTCAAATTCTGGTAATTTATTGCATGCACAAATCCCCTACACAAATGGTTCCCAAGACCTGGGAATACCTCTCAAAGCCACATTCACCAAATTAGCATCCCGCACTGTCCCTCCAATACCTATGAGCTCATCTCAGATTTGAGTAATCTTCAAGAGATAACTTACAACTTTGTCCTCATTGGTCATCCTGACAAATTGAAGCTGATACTTCAAGTGTGGCATCCTGCCAATATTCATTTTTTGGTAAAGACCCACCAAAGCATCATATAACATATCCTTAGAATTTTCTTTCTTGACAATGTGAGGAATCAAGTGGTCCTTCATGGAATCTAGAAAAACCCACTTGGCCTTTACTTCCTTCTTCTTGTGAAATGCCGAATCTACTGGATTAGTTGGGCTAGGAACCACATCCTCAACATAATCCTTGATGTCATTCTCTTCCAAAAGAAGGATAACCCTTTCCTTCCAAGCCCAAAAGTTTGTTTCCCCTTCCAACCTATCCTCAAGCTTCAATGTATTCACCATCTTTACCCACCCAGAACAAGAAAAAGACCAAGAATAGGAACAACACTCTTCCAGTGTTATGGACAATAGCTTAACTTCTTCAAACCTCAAGCTATGATAACATGTTAGATTTTACTGGATCTTATATATGGTCTAATAATTCTACAGTTAATTACTCAATTCAATCTATAAGCATAAACAAACTAATAAGCCTAAATTTAACACAAGTATACAATCTTAAATCGATCTTCTTTATGTTGAGAATCAATGGGCTCCCATACTAGGGATAATGGCTCAACTTCTTTACAAAATTATACCAAAGAAACTTACAATAATACTATTTTCCAAGTTCTTCTCCTTAGACCTTCTATCTCTCCTTCTATACTGTTGTCCTCATACCTGCTATCTTTGTCCTTGATACTGGCCACCTGTTAGCCTTCAAATAACATTGTTTCAGTCTTGTAGTATGTTGTAACTATCACAAAATTTTCCCCAAGGGCCTGCAGCCTTACCTTTTCTACAGTTCGATCCTACCTCTAATTTCTCAACCAAGTTTTCTACCGCGGTTGCCACAAATAGGGTTGAGGCCAAGGATATTCTTTCTACTCAAGCTTGCAGACACCCTCCTCTAGCCGCCAACCCTTTCTCAGCCCTTGAACTCCTCCTAGGATTCTCCTTAAAGGAAAGATAGGTCTGCGACCTCACTCAACAAAAATCATCAAGGTACCTACCCAAACAAAAGAATAAAATTGTATAAATATGAGGCTCAATGTCCTCTCTCCATGATGGAAATGCCTTCCAAAATCACAGGAATATCAAACCTCTATTTCTCTATTGTCTCCACTTGACTTGTCTTTGTGACAATGAATTGAGTTCTTATTTATACATGTCCTATGGGTGTGTAAAAAATCCCCTTGATAAAGTCAACACAAAATTAGGCTTTATAGTGGGTGTGAATCCCAATCACAAACCCACAAATCCACTCAACTTGTCCATGATTCTCTGGCCTCATTTCTAGGCCAATTTTGATGAAACGAAAGTCAAAATTGATGCCAAAGAAATTTCCCACAAGCCTAGCACCTTGGATTCTTGTGGGAATACCTCTCGAAGATGCAACATCAAAAACATTTGGTTACATTTATTTCATGATAAAATAAAGAATAAATTCATTCCTTTACCATGGAAAGTTGGGGAAATTTAGTTGATAAGTATTTCAAAAATTGATGACTTTGTAGTGCAGTTAGGCTAGGAAAATTGAAAGTTCGCAGAAGAAATCAAGGGGTTTGACCCAAACCATTTTTCATGGACCATATGACATCTGTTGGTTTTAGTATTTATCTTGCTAATGCATTTTTATTTGGAGAAGAGGAGGATGAAAATCAAGACCCACCAACAATAATTGTTGAAAAGAAACCAGAGGATACCGAGACTATCATTAGTACTACAAATCAACATAAACATAGGGGAAGAGTGGTTAATGAAACAAGTACTCATTCTCTCAACGTTTCATAGAAAATCATCCCACACAAGAAATTTTTTTAGTTAGTGGAACCAAAGAAAAAAAAGTCTTAGGCCAATAATTATGATGATGGAGGCTACCATAACCCTCTGAAGGGAAAGTAGGAGGGATATCATAATATTCAATTTAAAATAAAAAGACAAAGTATTCAACAAGAGGTAGAGGACATCATACTTGAATATGATCTTGTCCTTGAAGACATGGATTTGGATGTTGATATAAAAAATATATAATTTCCTGACGATGAGAAGAGACTTCAATAAAGCATGAAAGTTGTAACTAAATTGAAAACTCAAGATAAAGCCTTTTAGAAGAGGAATATTTTACAGTACATATTTCTCTGTTCGATAAAATTACTAAAAAAATAATTTTCAAAAGACTCCATTCAAACAATAAAATGATTCAAGAAAAATCTAATTTTGAGTTAGCTCTCAGTGGTGTACCACCTTCTAGAATTGCTCACATCCACAAGGCTACAAGGGAAGCACTTGAAATTTCAGTTGATGAGATGGAAATAGAAAAGTCAAATTTGAAAGAAAGAATCAAATAATTGGAGACTACATTGATTCCACCTCCAATATTTGCAATTCCAATCACCACTATGATTCCATGGAAGACTTTGGACATCACACTCAAGTATAGTTCAATACTAAAATGGAGATCAAGTTTACTTGCGAATGTCAGACAATATATTGGAAAGAAAATTCAGAAGAGAATGTCTCTAATTCTTGAGACATGGGAATTAAAAAATAGTTTTATTTCTTTGGCATAAAAAATGACAAATTTGAAACAATACCTTGAAGCTGATTTGAAAAATAATGAAGGGTTTTATAAAGAGGAAATCACTACTTTTGTGATAAAAGTTTCAAATATGACCGAGCATCAGAAAAAGGAAGAAGACTTACCCTCCCTGGCTCACATTAAACAATTATAGGCTTGTTGTATTAAAATAATTAAATCCTTAAAATAAATATTGGATGACCTTGATGCTTTAAGTGTCAAAAGGGGTGAATTTTATTTCAAATTAATTGATGTGGACTTAGATGGAACTATAGGAGAGGTTGATGACACAAATATCATTTAAAATTCAGTGTTTATGACTAAGGAACAATT
>ML837086.1:6851-21608 GCA_009831015.1 Picea engelmannii | reverse complement strand
CCGAGTAGTCTGCTTACCACCTGCTCTCCCGCCAACACCTGTCCTCCACTCACCCGACCACGCGACTGTCCCTTTCTCGCTGGCACATCTCCCCTCTCACCTCCTGACATGTGTCTTCCACTTCCCCTCCATGTCACCTCCATCATGTTTTCATGTCCCCACTGACCACTTACATCCCTCTACCTCCACGTCTTCTTCCTGTGCCGCATCACCCTCTCTCCTTTGCACTTCATCTCTCGCATGCCGACACCCACGTTTTCCCAGTCACCACTTTGCCAACCATAACTTTACACCTGGCTGCTGATTGTCCATTATATCCTACAAGCCTCCATCATCCACCTCTCCAGTCCCCCATCGTCAACCTCCATGTCCACCTATCGTCTTTCGGGTCAGTACCCAACAAATCTCAGGTGGCAGATATTCATAGGGTGCGGTCAATGTGTTTTTCACGTGCCAGATTGTCTCTTCCCACTCTGATCCTAATGAAGTAGTTAATGAAAACAAGGAAGGTGGTTTAGAAATCGTCTCCTTCCATGAATATAAGGCCAAAAAGGGACCAATCACGAACATAGGATGTCATTCCAGTCTAACCAGAGATCACATCTGACAGAAGACTGCATGGGCAGTCTGACTAACATCTTCATCCATAGCCTGAGAGAGAAGCTCACTAATGAAAAGCATTGAAAGCATGACATGATCATGTCTCAGGAAATCAGAGCCAGTTCTAAGTATATGTAGGCATTTTTTCCATTTTGTTATGGTCGATGGTTGAGCTAGGCGCCCACATTGTAAAGTTTTGATGAAGCTATGGTTCTTCTGGTCATGTATCTGTATTTGAGACTTCTTGTTTAATGAAAGTTAGTTTCCTTTTCAGTTATCTGTAACAACTTTGTTAGAACACTCGGGCATGGATGATCCAGTCGAGGGTAGTTATGCTGTTGAGATGTATGTTTGATCACAATAGTATCTTAACCAGTTTTAATCAGTTTCCTGTGTCATATTTTCCCTTCTCGCACTGAATGGCTCGGGCATGGATGATTCAGTCGAGTTTTTGTAGTTGTAGGATAATGGAGGTTTGGTTATTCTCCTGCTGTAACTGTGTTACTGGCCCCATACTTCAGTGTTTGGAGCTCGAGTTTTTCCACTCTGAGCTGTTGGAAGGCTTGATGCCCATAGCAATATCGTTCATCTTTCTCACCAAGTCTTCCCTCTGCTCACACTTAATCTCATATTACTGACTAAAGTTGAATCAATACCTCACCTTCTTGTGCATGCCGACCAAATTTTCTAAGTTAAAATGATATTTTCTTGAGTCTGCGCCCATTTGACCTCTTTAAAACCAACCCGTGACATATAAAATGATGGGTATTGGGCTTACCTCCACTACAATCATGAGGTGATTTCTGGTGATAACAAAACCAATAAGAGAGAATTTCCTAAAGCAACATTCATATCAACTGAATGTAAGAGGATTACATTGCTCATCTTCATCAACAAAGTCATGTCCAGGGTTTACAATTTTATTTTCAACACCAGCCTACCCAGAGTTTTGGATGACATGAGGAGCTATCTACAGCCAAATCCATAAAACTGAGTAGGATAATGGGTACTATTCATGCAGTCAATAGTGATCTGGGTTTATGATTGTCATGAATCCCCCTATCTATTGCCTATTTTTCTGACCCCCAGAGTCTTTTCCCTTGAATTCACCAGAAAAATAATTATATCTAAGACAAAACATTTCCTTAAATTACACAAATCCTCCAACCTCAAATTCCCTGTTATCATTGGAACTTTCATTGTCAAAACTAGATCATGCTTATCTTAGATTCAAGCAAATCTCAAAGAGTTTGGTTTTGCACAACTACAGGGAAGAAGATACGATCCACACCAAATCATATCCAAGAGAATATTGATGAAAAAACAAGCCCCTTATGAGAATGAACATGTTGAGGGTTTTGATAAGATGGAAAACCTAGAATTTTGTGCTGATATGGAAGCAATACTGTAACCAACTCAAACACAACAAGTGGAGGCAACCCTACAATAGAGTCAAACACAACAAGATCCTTAGAAAATGATATTCAAAGTCCCCAAGGTAAGTGTTTACAACAAGAGAAGTAGTTCATAGGCCATGGGAACCAATGATCAACAAACTGCTCCTAAGAAGATGAAGATTACACAGTCTCCACATATAGTGAATTTGGAGGAGGAAGAGCCCAGAGAACAAATAAATCTAGATATGGTGGAAAGTGGCAATAACACTATAGAGGTTGAAAAGGAAAGCAAGCTCCAAAGTGAAGGTAGATAAAGAACCTTTAGTAGCAAGAAACACATATTTGATAAAACATCTGGGGAAACTTATCAATCTAAAGAAGATTTGGCAAAACATTACGCTGAGAAAGGAAACATGTCTATGGGTGAGATGAGGGATTTAGTCTTTGAAGTGGAAAATATTTCTTACCACAAATATTCTATGTTCACAGTAAGGGATATTGAGATGAGGACCTTTAATATAGCAGTTGTATATGAAGACAAAGTATCTGAGATCAATATAAGGTATGACAACATCAGTGCTCTAGACAAAGTCAAATTCCATAGGAATACCAATGATATGTTGTATTTTGATTACCTGATTTTAAGCTTGAAGAATTCAAAGCTATCATCTTATGCAATGAAATTGGAAGGGAAGTTGAGGCAAGAAAATACATCTAATAGAGCTTGGAAAACTTAGGTCAAGAGGCTAGAATCTGAAGGCCCTCAAGGGGTGAAATCCTCATTAGATGAAAAGGAAAAATTAATTCAAAACTTGAAGAAGAAATTGAAAATGTCTGCCACAGAGCATACAAAAAAAACATAATTGGTTTCTCTGGAACAGGAAAAAGAAGCATTTCAACAAGAGGCATTGGACTAGAAAGCTAGGGTGTTGCAGCTAGAGTAAGAAAAGATGAAATGGTCACAAGAGAAAAAATAATTTCTGAACATGGCTATAGTTGTACCTCCCACTACAGAATCTAGGCCAAACACTTAAGGACTTGTCCAGGCTATGTCACAAGTTATCTTGAAAGAAGGGGAAATCAAAGGGATAAAAGGGAGCATAGATAAATTGAAGCAGGAGATACAAACAAAGGATGAAAGAATGGATCAATTTCAAAAGGAGAATCAAGCCTTGAAGGAAAGGATAGATAAGTTGAAGATGAGATTAAGAGGCAAAGGCCTATTACAAGGATCCAAGCATATCATCTAGGATTCTATAGCTTCCGAAGCTACCAAGTTCAGAGTGTATTTGAATTTGATCAATGATAAAGACATCATAGCCATCACAACCAAAAGAAGGTGCACTATTGTGAATGAGACTTTAGCAAAGAAACCATCAGAGTGGGCCCAAAATTTCATAAACCTTCTCAACTCCATCCCTACTGCAGAACTTCAGACCATTGGATTTAAATATAGAACTACATTGATCATTTGGGCCAGGAGGGTTATTTCTAAAAACAGCCTACTGAAATCAGTCCAAACCAAGGCAACATATATGGAGCAAAGTGTGCAAGAGTTCAAGGATTTGTTTGAATAATTGTTTATTAAATGCCTCCCACCATTTTGGGATGGAAAAGGAAAATTATATGATCAGGAAGAATGTAATGCTCTCCTCACTCAGTGTAGAATGGATCACTCCAATTTTGAAACCCTGGAGGAAAAATTGAAAGGAGAAACCTTGGTTGAACACCTGATTATAGATTTTGATATTCTAAATTAGTTCAAAGCCGTGAAAATTGGACTAACACTCATGAAATATGCCTCCTGCATTGACCCATAGATCCCGATCAAAGAAATTATGGATTATGATATCCCTTTTGCCTTGCAATGTAAGGATATAGTACGGCTGGGTAAGACAAAGTGCAGTTTTCCAGGGTCCAATAAATGATGTCTAGGTGTCACTGAAGATGGCAGACCACGTGGAAGATCAGAGCAAAGCAAGTGGCAAGGAAAGAAACTGAAGCGTCAAAGGAATCAAAAGCTAGATCATGAAACATTTTCTTGCCAAATTATTGTAATCAGTTTCAAAAAATGAAACTGTCATTTGTAATCATCGTAATCATTTTAAGAACTAAAACGTTTCATTTCAATTATTGTAATTGGTTTCAAACCGAAGGAACTCAAATTGTATAAATGTTAGGGGTTCCAAATGTATTAGTGTTGGTGGAAGTGCAAGGGCACAATTTTAGTTATTCGATCTTGAATGTAATTTTTTGAATATGAATAGAATACAGATGCAGAAGTCTTGAAGTTTCCATGAAAAGATTCTAATGGTGGTGGTATGAGTTTTGTCTTCTCTCTTTGTATGTATTTCTTGTATTTCTGATTCCATTTACTCTATCTTCTGTTTAAATTGGATAGTTTAAAGGCCCATAATTCATCTTGTGATGCTCTTGGATTAAGCAGTTTAAACTATGTTAAGTTATTCCTAACTAATTCAGAATTCATTTCATTAATTCTCTGATTCAGTTACTTATTTTCTCCTTTCTTCTTACACTCTGCAAATTTCAATTTATAACTCAGATTCATCACCTCATTTAGAATTTAGCCTCTGGAGAGTTCTACCGAAAAGTCAGTGCTTCCATTCATTTTTAGAAGTTATACTCCATAGCCCTAAGTTTCCCTACCCTTCCTTTCCAACAAAATTATAAAACCCCCCCAAACAACAAAACCTAGCCATTAATTGCCAAAGAAATACCAAGTGACAGGAGAGAGCCATCTATGAGTTAAGAAGGCTAGTACCTAGCTCTAAATTTGGTTTGTAGGTTACCTCTGTTGTTTGTTTGATCATCCGAACAAATTTACATAGTGTTAACATTCTGATGCCATGATCGGGGATCGAAAGTGAAATATTCCCTGGGAAAAGAACGACTTAAAGATTCATATTTGATTCCTGAGGGTGACAGTGAATCAAACACCTTATTGGATGAAACTAAATCGAACCTGGTGACTCCATTATAAAGATACTAGTAGCATAAAGTAGTTTGAGCTATAAATCTTGGCTCCCAAGAGAATTAATACTAGGAGAAACGCAGACCCAAAAACAATAATCCCTATGTATGACCCCGAGAAGATTGTACAAAAAATAAAAGAAAGGACAATAAGCCCAACATTGTGTCTAGACATATATCTATCCTTTCCCAAAGATGGAGTGACAAGTATTGAAGACCTTGATTTCAATTTGAAATTTGAGCAAACTCTGTTGATAACTAAATCTGAGTCTTGTTTGAATGAGATCATCTTTGATGAGAAGAGGTTCCAAGATTTATTTTTAGCTACCTCTACTAAACCTCTTTTGATTCATACTTAGAACCAACAACCACTTCAAGTTCTCACTGTAGCCATGGTGGCTAGGTTTTCACCTCTTTTTCTACCTGTTCAGTTACATGATATGCTCTGGGAATATAATCAAAGGATTAAGTTGTATGATGCTGAAGGCGATGTGTCAGCCCAACAACTCTTAGACTGGTTCAATGATTTTATATACCTAGAAGAAATAGATTTTGAAGATGCAAAAATGAGGCTGTTTGCACAAAGTCTTGCAAGAGAAGTCAAAAAATGGTTCAAATCTCTCCCACCAGCAAGTATCCAAAATTTTGAAGCCTTTGAAACAGGTTTTCTTACAATCTGGGGTGACAAGAAAAACCCCCTCTAGTTTCTAACCTAGTACAACAACATGAGAAGGTCACCTTATGAAACAATACAAGATTTTTCAGGTAGATTTATCAAAGTTTACAACTCAATTCCTACTGAAGTAAAACCTCCTCCTAGGGCTGCTCAACTTAGATATGTTGATTCCGTTGAAAGTGATTTTTATTTCTTGTTAAGGGAAAGAAGATCCACTTCACTAGATGAAATGATGAGTGATGCAATAGAAGTTGAAGTAAATTTAATGGCTTCAGGAAAGATCAAATATGATTATGACAGGGACATGAACAAGGTTCAAGATAAGGCACAACCTTCAACCTCAAAGTCATCAAAAGAGAGGTTTGAAAAGATGATGAAGACCATGGAGAAACTCATGGACAAGATGTCTTTAGATAATAAGCCTAACACTAGAGAACATGCTGATGTTCCACCCAGAAACCAAAGGAGACCAACAGTTCCAAAAATTAGATAAAGAGATCAGAGGAACCAAGGTGATCAACAAATAAGACCTCCTTTTCAAATTATTATGTAAATGAAAATTTTGATGGAAAGTTTGAAGACAACATGCATTGCTGTGATGGTAATGAAACATAGGTGTTTTTTACTAAAGAAGAACATGACCAGTTCATGGATGCAAATGAAATCTTCATGCATGAGGATGATGTAAGGTTGTCCGTAGAAAAGAAAGATTACTAGACAGGGATGCAGAACACCATCATGCAATTCCTGAAACAATATAATCTTCGAAACAAAAGGGTACCTGCAAATCCTCGAAATGGAAACTCTACCAAAGAGTCTCAAAATAATACACCTTCTTCAAGTCATCCTAAAAAGGACTCTATTACAAAGGATGCCATGGAGAAATGAAAACAGAAGGAAGAACTTCCAAAGAAAGTACCTGAAACAAGAAAGGAGATAATCATCAAAGAGGTAGAGAAAACCTCATCTTCCTTTAACTTTAAAAGTGAGATGGAAAAAATTAAAACCTCCGTTCCATTCAATGAGTTGATAAATAATAGTGAATATAGAAATTAGATCATCAAGATTCTCAAGATGGAAGAAACTTTTGACACTTTGAATATGCAAGATGATCATCCTACCATCTTGTTTGGCCCAGGTGTAGAGGAGAGTAGTGATGCTGATGAGGTCCCTCCTTTCTATGCTATTATGAAGATTCATGATATGAATTTGCATAATGCTATGTTGGATTTGGGAGCATCCCATAATCTGATGTCCAAGGTGGTCATGGACCAGTTAGGTATGGACATTAAAAGGCCTTACAAATATATTTTCTCCTCTGATTCAAGGAAGGTGAAGTGCTTGGGCCTAATCAAATATATGGTGGTATCTTTGTCTCAAATTACAACAAAAAATATGGTCATGGGTGTGGTGGTTGCTGATATCCCTCCTAAATTTGGTATGTTGTTATCTAGGTCATGTGCTGCAAAGTTGAAAGGGACTTTGCAAATGGATATGTCATATGCCACTATCCCTATCTTTGGTCAAGATAAGAGGTTGTACATGGAATTATTTCTCAAGTACATGGTCAGTAACAAAGCCTAGCCAAAAAACCATCCCATTTACTCTGTGGAGACTGAGATTGGTTCTTCCATTTTATTTAATGATTCAAATTTTGAAGAGAAAGTGTCAGAGATTGATATGGTTGCCAAAGACCAATTTGATTAGAAAAATGAGGAAAGTTAAGAGCAACAAAATGATGAAAAAAATTAGATGCGGAATATGAGCTTCGATGGAGCTGTCAGCAGAGAATGAGCAGGGGCTAGTGTGTGGATTAGCCTCCCCAAAGAAAGTACAAAAATGTGTTCTTATAAACTCTCTTTCGATTGCACAAACAACATGGTTGAATATGAGGCATTAGTGTTGGGATTGAAGACTTTGAAAGAAATGGGTGCTAAGACGATAGCTATACATGGAGATTCTGACTTGATTATAAATCAGATCAAGGGCATATATCAAGAAAAGAATCCCAGATTAAGATCCTATAGAAATATAGTGCTTGATATTCTTGAGCAATTTCCAGAGTATAATCTTTTAGTGACTCCAAGAGGGTAGAATCAGATTGTTGATGCCCTAGCTACTTCATCCTCAGTCTTCAAAATTCCAATTTTCCCTAACAAAAAATATGAGTTTGAGGTTAAGAAAATGCCAACAGTACCAAGTAATATTAAGTACTGGCACATTTTCAAAGATGATAAACAAATATAAAGTTTCCTCAATATGTAGGATGAATTTGAAAATTTGAATATAGATGAGGAATATTGTGGTGAAGAAGAATATGTAGTTGTGTTCACAAATGATGGTTATTTCAAGAATCAGATTGTTGGCAAAGATATAATGCATCTAAAAAATGACATCATTCCCAAAGGACTAGTCCCATTGGAGAAACTCTTTGACAATAATGATGTGGTCAAGAGTCCTAAAATTAGTGTAAATGATGGAGATGTTGAATATTGCAACATTGGGACACAGAAAGATCCCAAGATCATTAAGCTGTCCAAGACACTTATCCCATAGGCCAAGTAAAGGTATATCAATTTAATGAAATAATTTCTTGATTTTTTTTCCTGGAGTTATGAAGATCTGAAAGTTTATGATACCAAGGTGATTCAACATGTGATTCCAATCAAATAATATCACAAACTGTTCAAGCAAAAATTAAGAAGAATCAATCCTTTATTGTTGCCCTTGATTGAGAAGGAGATAAAGAAGTTGTTTGAAGCCAAGATCATAGTGTCTCTGAGGTTTTCTAAGTGGGTGGAAAATCTGGTACTTGTCAGAAAGAAGAGTGGAGAGATCAGATTATGTGTAGACTTTAAAAATATGAACATGGTATCTCTCAAGGACAATTAGCCACTACCTACGATGGATCACATTCTATAGAAAGTGGTTGGTTCTCAAAATATGTCAATGTTGGATGGTTTCTCTAGGTACAATCAAAACATGGTACAACCTGATGATTAGGAAAAGATAGCCTTCACAACACCACGGGGCACCTTCATGTATGCCAAGATGCCTTTTGGGCTCATGAATGCAGGAGAAACATTTCAAAGGGATATGGATATATCTTTTGATGATGATAAATATAAATTTATTTTTATTACTTAGATGATATCACTGTATATTTAGTTTCTGATGAAGAACATCTTAAGCATCTAAGGAGGACTTTTCAAAAGTGTAGGAAGTTTGGCATTTCATTGAACCCAAAGAAGTCTAATTTTGTCATGGAAGAGGGAAATTTGCTTGGTCACATTATTTCAAAGGAGGCAATAAAGATAGATCCCTACAGAGTTGAGGGAATCTTTAAAATTGGCACACCCAGAAGAAAAAAAGAAGTGCAATATTTCTTGGGGAAAGTATTTTTTCTGAGAAGATTCATCCCTAACTTGGATGAAACCATAAATCATATCACTAACATGCTTAAGAAAGGGAGTGAGATAAAGTGGACCCCTGAAGCCAAAAAATCCTTCGAAGATATTAAAGTGGCATTGACCAAGGCCCCAGTGTTGGCTAGTCCCAATTTTGAAAAAGACTTTGTAGTGTACCTTTTTGCTTACCAAGGATTTTAACACACTATGTAACAATCTGTACACACTTTTCACATAACACATACAGTCCAATATATACTCCACATGCATTTAAACAAGTAAACACATTCTACACAGAGTATTCATATGAATTATTGCCATAATTAACAATCAATAGCACTTCATACTAATTCATATACACAGTGGAAAACATGATAATATATACAACACTATGCCAAAATGTGATAAGAACATAGTTAGATACTTATCTTGTAACAGTGGTGAAATCCACCAACCAAATGCAGGCCTTCCACGAACCTCCCAGCCTTAGAACACACTGCTCATCGTCTCAACAATGGGTCACCCTCGAGCTGGGACTGAGCTCCACCCCAAGGCAAGGAATCCTAGGCTAGGATGAGGTTACAGGGAAAACAACACAGAAATATTTGGAAGGATTCTTCCCAAAGATTCCATCTTACGCCCACTACTACCAGAATCTCATTCCCCACATGCCTGTTTCGCCCAGGAGTATACACCTTCACACGCACAGTCCATCGGTGCTAACCTCCCTCTCTGGGTCTCGACAACAGGCTGGATCAGGAAGTCTCAGAGCCTGTAGCTGGTGCTGGACACTCTCTAGAAGAAACCACTTCCCAACAAACTCTTTCACCTGGAAAGAGTTGCTCGCAGGCCTGACAACTTGCCTCTTCCAGCATCAACCACCTCCCTCACCTGGAGAGGGGTCATACACAAGATCAACAATGGATTACTCTGTCCAGTATGCCATGCGCAGACCAACACTGCGTGACCACCACAGTCAACCAGGAATACAGACTCGAGCTTCTCACACAAGCTCAGCAATGGCGGCAAGGTCTCACGGTGTTGATTCTGGGAACGCGTGACAACAATCCACGCAGGGAATTACACAGACTCCTTGGTTCCAAACGGGTAAGGAGTGAACTGGATTTTCAGATGAACACAATCTTCTTGGCTCTCAGAATAGAGGGTGTACACGGATTTCGCAGAACAAACACAAGCTCCCCCCCCCGTTTCAGGATTGCACGAGGTCTCTTGCAGACAAGCTCGCACCCATCACACTCAGGGCCATACAGGGTCGAATGGAGGAGGAGGAACCCTTCTCATGACTCATCCCAACCTTTTAGTGCATGCACCAGGGTTGACACTTGTCACCCATGGGACTGCATGCGTTCCACCAGCATGCGTTCCTCCCACCACTTGGGAAATAACGTGTCCTTCCAAAAGGACTTAGGATAAAAACATATGATGCACATATCTTTTGAAATAATATTAAAATATTATTTCTAGGTTTAATCCCCCTAGGCTCAACACTTAGCCCCTTTCCCACCTTCCAGCCCCTAATTCCTTGCCCACTCTGTGGACGCTCAGTCCCCCTTCAATCATTCATCGTGGTCAGTCTGCACCTAGCGGTGTTTATATTTTATTAAATATTCTGCATACTTACAAGTACAACAACAGGCTCCTAGCCTTCAACACTTAGGCTCCCTGGCCTAACAAACACATAAGCCCACAACTTATAGGAACTCGGCTCACTATCCTATAACACATATGTACAATTCATTTCATACATCACGTTTATAAAGGGCTCGGCCTTGGGGACATTACATACTTTATATTGTTTTCTTTTGCCTCATAGAACACCATTGCTGGTGTCTTGTTATAAAAATATGAAAATAATTTTGAGAGGCCTATATCATACTATAACAAGATATTGAGGGATTCCCCATTGAAATATGATATCATGGAGAAGCAGGCATATGCATTGGTCAAGGCCCTGAAAGAGTTTAGAGTTTATATCTTGCATTCTCATACCATTGATTACGTACCCAACAGTTCTGTGAAGGAAATTTTAACTCAGCTTGATCCTGAGGGAAGAAGGGGAAAGTGGATAGCCGTGTTGTTAGAGTATGACCTTGATATCAAACCTACCAAGTTGATCAAGGGGCAGGGACTTGCAAAAATGATGGCACAGACAAATTGTGAGTTCTTGGGAATTAATTTCATTATTGATTTGTCAACAAATTCAGGAAAAGAAAAGGCTCCTCAAGTATCTCAAAATTTCCTTGACTCCCCATGGTATGCTGATATTATTTATGTGTTGAGAAATTTGCAGGCTCCTCCTAAATTGAGAAAAACCAATGCTAGGTTTTTGAAGCTAAATGCAACAAAGTTGTGTATTTTAAATCAATCTCTATATTGGAAATATCCATGAGGAATCTTGTTGAGTTGTTTGCTAGAGGGAGAAGTAGAAAAAAACATTAGAGAGTTTCATAAAGGTGATTGTGGAGGGAATCATTATTGGAAAACCATTGTGCACAAGATATTGAGAGTTTGCTTTGTTGGCATAGGGGGAGACCCAGGGTTCAACGCTTCAACAACACACCAAGAAAACCCTAACTACCCACCCTTTCGGCAACACCTGCGAAGAAGATGAATTCTCACCCGAGGTAGATACAGGGGGGGTTGTAGGAATCAATTGTCTACAATCTAGCTGGGACACATATCTGTGATCACAATACTTAACAAAGCACTTAGCAGTTAAAATTCATTAGATTTTACCCTTATTCACATCACATATTCAAATACCAATTACAGAACAATGCAGTATCAAGATCAAGCACATCTAATCCTCAAGCACATAGCCTTATAACAGATCCAACATTCTCATCATAAATCACTTAAGCATTCATATATCTATCTATTATAACAATGCAATAATCAAATACAAGAACAATACAACACAAAGCACAATAACACATGATAAATGTGGTTCACCCCCAACGTGGGGCAACATCCACCAACTCTTCTTCTCTTTATTATCTTCTTTCAATGCAAAGAGCCACAAAACCAACTCCGCATAGGACATGATATCTGGGTGCACCTCACTAGATCCTCCTTCCCCGAACTTGGCACAACACATAGCCTTCTTACAATCACTTGCACTTATCTCTTCAAGTTCTCAACACACAGTATGCATAAAGCCTTTACACTATTTGCACTTATCTCACTGGCTTACAACTGACTCGTTCTTACATTTCCTAGATACTTATTTATACATTACAAAAGGGGCCTAAACATGGGTAAACCCATGGGCCAACATTCCATACCCATTACATAAACCCTAATCCCAAAAAGTCCCGCAAAAAGGGGCGAGATCCCACGATTTTCACTTCACCTGGGCACTCCGTCTTTGACTAGCCTGTCAAAGTCCCAAAAATGGTCAAACATGACCAAGGTTCTCCAAATCTTGGTTGAGGGCCAACATGCCCCCAACACTCACCTGTGACTCATCCCAAGTCACTCTGATCTGGGAAACTCCGCTTCAAAGGCCTCTAGCTTGGATCGAGCTGCCTCAACTTGCTGCTTCGCCAAAGCCTCCTACTCGATGAACTCCTGGATGAATTTCTCAGTGATTGGTCCTTCCAAGTGCTGTTCCACCGAAGTGACTACTTGTTCCAGCTATGCACCGAGGTTAAATAACTAACATATTAACAAAATCCTCCAACGGGTAGGAATGCCTCAATAAATACAATTCCATCCGTTATGGAGCAGTTCCAACGGTCCAAGAGCGAATGTTGCGGCAATAACTATGTTTCTAGCCATTCTGGAGAGTCGTTCTAATGGCCGGGGTGCCTCCAATGGTCATATTTCTTCACCGTGGAGAAGTTCCAGTCAGTGTTTTTCTACTATTCCAGGGACGTTCAAGTTCTGTAAAAATTCCTTCTGTGAAGTCCTCTCTGGAACCTCCTGTAATTTTTCTAGATTTTATTTCTTCTTACTAAGCTTTCTTTATTTCTTCCCTGTGATATGCGTCTCTAGATTCCTCTTCTCATTATTGTTCTTATCTTTTCTTAGAATAGTAACTTCGCACTATTGAGGATCTTTCACAAGGTTCGAGGATAATACTTCTTCTCTTACTGTTTCTGGAGTAGGTTCTCTAATCTTCTACATGGATAGGTTCTTGAAGCCTTCTTGCATTCTTTCGACTTCGACAGTCAGGTCTCTTGCCCTCAGTTGCTTCAAATTGTCCACTTCATCTTTTATTAGTCTTGATATTTTCCTAGCCATAAAATCCCTTAATTCTTGATTTTTCTGTTCTATAGCTTCCTCTTCCTCTTTCCTTCGGATCTGATCTCTCTCAATCCAAGTTCTTCCTAATAAAAGTGAAAAGGGGGCGCTGTTATCAACAAACTTAATGACCTCAAATTATTCTTCTATCTATGCTCCATGAACACTCATAGGTACATGAGTAAGTATTCCACATAGGGTTATCATATTTCCTTTAAACAATCCTATTCCTCTCAATGAAGGAATCATATCAGGCTTTCCCAAAATTTCCCAAGTACTTTCTGGCATAATGTTCACCTATGTTTCTACATCCAATACACAATCTACGTCGAAGTCTCCTATTCTTGTTTCTATGCACTCTTTCTCTTTTAATATCTCTGATAAACTGATGTCTCTATGATGATTCAATGTGTCCTTCATATGTAATAATATAGCCTCATATTCTTTATGGTTCTTTGACATATTCTTAGTCTCTTGACCTTCCTCATGGTTTTCTTGTCTCATGTTCATCTTTTCAACTTTAGCAATCATTATAGGGCAATCTAAAACTTCATGTCAAATAGCCTTACAATAGAGGAAAATAGGACCTCTACTAGGGCATTCGTTAGCAAGATGTCCCAGTCATCTGCAATTATAACATAATTTCAATCCTCTCTTTCTCTTAAACGATCCCCAACCTTTACTTTACTGCGCACTGGGATCACAGTGATAGACCTACAAAAAATTCTTTCTAGGATCCTGTATCCACTTGTTAGTCCAAAAATTCTTTCTATGCATAGGAATAACATATCTTTCACTATTTCTATTAGATCTATTCATATCACATCTTCTTTCTTCTAGCTATGCCCTAGTTTTTAGACTAGGACAAAATCTATCAAATATGCCTAGATCCATTATTTCGAAACAAAAATTTCCACTTATCTTACCTTTATCAGAGCACCAAACTTTAAGATCTTACCTCTTTTCTTCAGATAAGACTTCTCTTTTTGGTACAGAGCTTCACATGTCAAGTAGAGTATTGTGCACTACGACAACAGATCTATGCACAGAGCTTTCTCTTTTCCTTAGTTCCCAACAATCACAATTTCAGGTCCTGACAACATAACCATTTGTTGGCACAGGGGATGACCCAGGGTTCAATGCTTCAACATTGCACCAACAAAACCCTAACTACCGACCCTTTCGGCAACAACTGCGAAGCGAATGAAGTCTCACTCGAGGTAGATGTAGGGGGGGTTGCAGGACTCACATGTTTACAACTTAGCTAGGACACATATATGTGATCACAATACTTAACAAAGCACTTAGCAGTTAACATTCATTATATTTTACCCTTATTCACATCGCAAATTCAAATACCAATTACAGAACAACACAGTATCAAGATCAAGCACATCTAATCCTCAAGCACATAGCCTTA
>WSFP011297194.1:0-46165 GCA_009831015.1 Picea engelmannii | reverse complement strand
CCCCCCCCCCCCCAACTAATAATGTGTTTAAAATATTCAATTTCTGAAGCACCAAAGCACATTTAGAAAGCTTTAGGAACTTTTGGTGATTATGGAGGACTTGTAAGACCCGATCCACATGTGCCACATGTATCACCCAAGCTTTGTTGTAGACCAAGATGTCATCAAAGAAGACTAATGCAAAATGATGTATAAGGGGAATAAACATGTGGTTCATGATGCTTTGAAATGTGGAAGGTGCATTGCAAAGACCAAAAGGCATCACCAAAAAAGCATAAAGACCATCATGAATGTGAAAAGAAATTTTGGCAATATTGGCTTCCTTCATGCGAATTTAGTGATAACGAGAGCAAATATCAAGTTTGGTGAAGAATTGTGCTCCATGTATCTCATTGAAGAGATCATCAATGATTGGAATGGGGAATTTATTTTTAACTGTCAAATTGTTAAGAGCATGGAAATCATGACACATGATCCGAGTGCCTTCTTTTTTAAGGGCCATGACAATCGAAGAAGAGTGGGGGTTGAACTAGGATGGATGATGCCGACAACTATTAACTTTTGTACAATTTTTTCAATTTCATTATTTTGGGCAAAAGGATGATGATATGGATGTGCATTGGATGGTAGGCTACTAGGAAGCATTGGGATATGATGACCATGCTCTCCACACGAGAGTCATAATCCTCAGGGACGTTCAAAGAATTGTTGGTGTTTCTCCATTACTAACTGCAGATCTAGGTGAATTGGATGAGAAGCATCCTTAGAGGCTTGAATAACATGGAATTATGCAAAATTTCCATAATGACCCTTTTTAAAAATATTTTCCACACAATGGGAGATGATGATTTATGGAGTTCTTTGAGACCTTTAAGCATGTAGAAATTACCATCCTTCTAAAAATTCATGTATAATTCTAGGAATTCCATGGTGACGGGGCCTAATTTTCTTACTTATTTAACACCCAACAATATCACATTCACCCATTTCAATAAAAAACATATGAGTTTTTAGGGAATACTCACCCATTTGAAGTTTCACATTTTTACATCAACCACCACAGTTCATAAACTCCCATTAGCAACCATAATTTGAATGTTGTTAACAACATGGATATAACAATGTGTTTCTTGGACAATGCAGTGATGAATGAAATTGTGGGTGCCAAAACTATCGATTAAGACAATGACCTTCCACTATTTGATATAAATGACTGACTTTCACATTTAAGAAGAAGAAATATTGGTTAAAGAATGAAGGGAGATTTGGGGTTCTTCGCCTAGTTGGTCAGGAAGAGGAACTTCCCCATTAGAAATGGCCATAAATAATTTCTGCTACTTACAATGATGCTCTAAAAAATATTTTTCATTACAGTTGTAGCAAAGACCCTTGGGTTGTTGTTTTTCCATTTAAGCTTGTGTCAACTTGTGTACTTTGAGGAGTGGGGAAAGTTATTGAGGAGCTATGATCCAGGTGGATATTGGTGGCCACCCACCTATTCCAACTAGCTCCTCTTGATAGTTTTTACTTCAACACGTTCTTCTGTACTTCTTTGTAATTGTGGATTCTACACTTTCAGGGCTGTTTGAAGCCCTACACATCTTCCAAGTGGATATTGGTGGCCACCCACCTAATCCAACTAGATTAGTTTGGAAGTTTTCATGTCAATACATCTTTCTGTACTTCCAGGTCTGTTTTGGGGCCCTAAACAATGTTTTTTTGGCTTGCCACAATCAAACTATAGATGGAGTTAGAGTTTGACAACGTAATGTGTAGTTGTCAAAAAGACCTTTCCAATGGGCTATCACGCGCCTAAAACGGAGGTCGTATGCAAAATTTACGACCACGGGAAGTTGAGGTACCAACTTACCCATCGGACCCCACATAACTTTTGGCGTTTCACCTCCTAGGGTTAGGTTTTTGGATGTCTAGGGTTTTGGCATTCATGCATAATGTTAAAAAGGCCTTTGGAGCCTCATTGTAATCATTCTTCTTAGATGGATGCGCATAGCAGCCATATCTCTTCTCAAAGATAGCTACCACCATTCGAGTAAGTTGTTTCAATTCTGCAGTTTTACAGTTTCAACCTATTTCATTTATTCAATAGAAGTTATTGTTCACTGGATATATGTTGTTATCTCTATGTTATTGTATTCAGTCTACTATTCATTTTGTTCCGCACATAAATCCGGATCAGTGGTATCATAGCGGTCTGCTCTTCATTTATTTTTCTTCGTGCATGTCCTCGACAAGATCTGGGTACAAGAAGTTGGGACTCGAACCAGTCGAGCAATTGCAAGATCGACTGCACCGAGCCCGACAACAACCCATGGGGGATGAAAAGAAATATGATGGAGCAGGAGATCATTTTACAATGTTGCTCGAGGAAGCACTTGCACGACAAAGGAACATAATGATTGACAACTTTGCATAGATCCTTCGACTACTGCCCACAGGAGAAGCATCTTCATCAAGTGGCCATGCAACCCCCTTCAATGTATAGGTAAATTTTGATATTCCATTATTTGAAGGAATGATAGATGCAGATGTTGTAGATAAATGGTTGAATTTGCTTGAAGGGTACTTTTTGGTCCACAATTTTTCCGATGGGGAAAAAATTACTTTTGCACTCCTCAAGGTCGTTCCCCGTGTTAAGGACTAGTGGGATACTTACTTTGAGGAATCTGCAATATTTGTGGTTTCCCCCACATGGAATTCCTTTAGGGATGCCATTAAAGAACAATACTACCCTGTTGGAAGCTACGAGGACCAGTACACAGGCTGAACCACCCTGCGTCAGGAAAGGGACCAGAGAGTACCAGATTTCACCAATATTTTCCATACCATGCACACCAAATTAGGTATCAAAGACTCTGAATGAAATTTGGTGCTCAAATACCGTGGTTGTTTGCATAGATACATTCAAACATAAATGGATTTTCTGAACATCGCATCATTGGGTACGATGTATAGATATGTTGTCAAGATCAAGCATAAATTTAAGTAGAAGAGGAAAGAGTTTGGATCTGCAAACTCCTCATAGCCAAAGTAAGGAAAAGGTGGCGCCAACCCACACAACAAGGGATAGAGCAAAGATGGTCACTCTCAAAACACCCAGTCCAAGCCGCAACACAAGAAGGGCAATGAGAAGTCAAAGAAGGACACAGGAAAGTGGTGTGAATACCATAAAATCCCGTGGCACAACACCAAAGAATGCTGCTCCAAGTAGTCACTTGTGGACGAGATAAAATATTTTAAGTCAGAGGTCGATTCTAACTCTGAATCAAATCTAGAAGGAGGGAAGCAGATTATTGATGTTGAACCCAGTGCCATGGTCACTACCACCAAAGTTCATCCAAGTGAACCAAAAGAACCAGAGGAAGGGGAACACCTCTTTCACTCGCAGATGTGGGTAAAGGGGGCTCCGCTTCATTTCAGCAGAGGTCATCAAACGACTGGACCTGACGACGACATTGCACCTGCAACCCTACATCATCGGCTAGCTTCGCTAAGGAAGATATCTCTATGTCAACCAGCAGTGTCGTCTGTCGTACGACATCAAGCCTTTCAAAGACGAGGTATTGTGTGATATTTCTCCCCTTGAAGTTTGTGATGTTCTTTTAGGACAACCGTATTTGTGGAAGCGACATGTTGTGTATGATTCTAGACCCTGCAATGTTATTATTACTTTGGGTAGACAATTGTACAGGATACCAGAGGTGATGCCATCTACCTCTATTTCTTTAATCTCTGCTAAGAAATGCAGTAAGGTCATTTCTCAGACCAAGAATTTTTTCTTCTTTGTGATCTGTGCCCATAGTAAGTAGAAGGTCTTCGTCACATCCATGGCCTGTACACACAATTTCTCTTTGCAGTAGAAGCAAGTGGACGGGATCATGGAAGAGTAGAGAGACATCTTCTCCTCACCCATAGGGGTACCGACACACTGCCAAGTCAAGAATGCAATTGATCTAACCCTTGGTGCACCTCTGCCTAATGGACCAGTCTATCTTCGCTCGCTGATGGAAAATGACGAAATCAAGTGTCAGATCCAAGAGCTGCTTCAAAAGGGGCACATCATACCCAGGTCCTCCCCTTGCAGAAGCTCGATTGTACTAGTACAAAAGAAATATTGGACATGGCGGCTCTGCAATGATTATAGAGAATTAAACAAAATCACAGTTAGGAACTGGTACCCAATTCCCAGAATTGATGACCTTCTTGATCAACTCAAGGGGGATAAGTTATTCAACAAGATTGATCTAAAGTCTATCTACCACCAGGTTCCCATCGAACCAACTGATGTCTGGAAGACAACTTTCAAATATAAAGAAGGTATCTTTGAATGGTTGGTCATGCCCTTTGGCTTAACAAATGCACCAACCACTTTTATGAGGTTGATGGATGATGTATTGAGACCCTTCACCAACTCTTTTGTGGTGGTATATTTAGATGACATCCTCATCTTCAACAGTGCTTGGGAAGATCACATGAAACATATTCAACAAGTTTCGAGCACTCTATGACAACACAAGCTATATGTCAACTTGGAAAAATACTCCTTTGGCATGAACATGGTCCAATACTTTGGATACATTGTGGATGAGCATGGGGTACATGTTGATCCAGCTAAGATCCAAGTCATCCGTTACTGGCTAGCCCCAACCACCCTAATCGAGCTTCAAAGCTTCCTGGGATTTACCAACTTCTACCGATGGTTCATGTTGGGATTCTCCCATATTCCATGGGCCCTCAGCCAAGTGACCAAGGGCGATAGTAGGGAAAAGTTTGCGTAGGGGAAGGAACAACAACAAGCATTTGATGATCTGAAGCATTGCTTGTGCTCAGCTCCAATACTCTCCTTATCTGATTTGCAACAACCGTTCGAGATTGAGATTGACACATCCGACCATGTTGTAGGCGCATTTCTCACTCAACACGATCATTCGGTGGCATACCATAGTGAGACACTCTCTGATACTGTCCGAAAATACCCCACTTATGACAAGGAAATGTATTCCATTGTACAATCCTATTTTCAATGGAAACATTACATTATGAGAAAGGAGACAATCATCCACATTGATCACAAGCCTTTGCAATTCATACAAACATAAGGGAAGTTGCAGAACGACCACCATCAGAAATGCTCTACCTACATGCAACATTTCCATATCAACATCAAGTATAAGTCAGGGAGCACACATCATGTCGTTGACTGCCTTAGTCGACCTCCCATGGCTTCACTGACCACCATGATCCATTCCTGTGGAGATGAGGCATTTGAGTGGCCACAACTTTATCAGCAAGATCTGTACTTCGCCACCACCTATCAACTCTTGGGTACATGCGCGGATGTCACTGATTTTCACATTTAGGACAGATTGTTATGTCATCTTGGCCATCTTTGTGTTACTACAAGTGAGTGTGCAAAGCTAATCTGGGAGGCTCACTACAGTCGGATAACATGACATTTTGGCGTGGAGAAAACTATGGCCATTCTATAGAAACATTTTTATTGGCCAAAACTCTGACGGGGCGTCAACAAGTATAACATACCTTACACTGCATGTGCCATTGCCAAGCTAACCATCAAGAAGAAAGGCTTATACACCCCTCTTCCTACTCTTGAGAGGCCTTGGGAATCCATCTCGATGGATTACATGTATGGCCTTCCATCCACCAAGCAAGGCAATGATTGTGTATTTGTGGTAGTTGATCGATTTTCGAAGATGGCCATCCTCACAACCTACAAAAAGAGCACCACAATAGAAGATACTGCCAAAATCTTCTTCAAATGAGTGTGGGTCCATTTTGGGATACCATAGACTATCATCTCTGATCGGGACAACAGATTCCTCAACACATTTTGGTCGAGTCTCTGGTCACTGTTGGACACCAAGCTCACTAAATCCACTGCTTTCCACCCCCAAACCGATGACCAAACAGAGGTCATCAATCGGATGATTGTGCACATCCTGCACATGTACAACTCTAAGCATCCATGTACATGGGATGAGAGTCTCCCCTATGTTCAACACAACTGCAACATAACTCTCCATAGCTCCACCGACCACATCCCATTTTAGGTGGGGCTGAGATTCCAACCCTTGGGTCCCATTGATGTTGCATTACCTCTTTCCACCACATAGGAAAAATATTCCCATGTTCATTCTAAAGCCGACAAATCCACCAGATTCATTGAGAAGATTCAACACATACACCAACAATTCCATGATATTTTCCAGAAAGCCAATGATAAGTACAAGCATCACCATGATCATCACAAAGTACCATACCAGTTTCAAGTAGGAGACAAGGTCTGGTTACATTTGTAGAAAGAGTGCCTTATAGGGTCCCTCAGAAGCTCTGTACACTTTTCTATGGGCCTTACACTATCACCAAGGCTATGGGGAGCAATGATTTTGAGCTCAACACTCCACCCTTCCTTGGCTTGCACCCAGTGTTCAATGTGGACCTCTTTCGACCATATTTTCCACCCTTATTGGACACCTTAGAAATCGCAGAACAACTAACACCAACAGAGCTCAAGCGTAACTGTATCTAACTGCATGGAACATGCATCCACTGATCATGTAGTGGACACATAGGTCAAGGGCACCAGTCGGCAGAGGATCCAACTTTATCGGGTTCTCAAGGTAGGGAAACTCCTACACTAAGGCAAGTGGCTCACCCGGGGCCAAATTCAACATAATTTTCCTCACCTAATGGTGGAACTCAATGCAATGGAGACCATTGCTTCTTATGGGGAGAGGATTGATCCAGGTGGATATTGGTGGCCACCCACCTATTCAAGCTAGCTCCTCTTGACAATTTTTAGTTCAATATGTTCATCTGTACTTCTTTGTAATTGTGGATTCTACACTTCTGGGGCTGTCTGAATCCATACACATCTTCCAGGTGAATATTGGTGGCCACCTACCTAATCCAAATGGCTTAGTTTGGAAGTTTTCATGTCAGAACATCTTTATGTACTTCTAGGTCTGTGTTGGGGCCCTAAACAATATTTTTTTTGGCTTGCCACAGTCAAACTATAGACGAAGTTAGAGTTTGATGGAATAATGTGTAGTTATTGAAAAGACCTTTCCAATGGGCTATCACATGCCTAAAATGGAGGCCGTATGCAAAATTTATGGCCCCGAGAAGTTGAGGTACCAACTTACCCATCGGGGCCCACATAACTTTTGGTGTTTCACCTCCTAGGGTTAGGTTTGGATGTCTATGGTTTTGGCATTCATGCATAATGTTAAAAAGGCCTTTGGAGCCTCATTTTAATCATTTTTCTCAGACGGATCTGCGTAGCAGCCACATCTCTTCTCATAGATAACTACCACCATTCGAGCAAGTTGTTTCAGTTTTGCAGTTTCAATGTATTTCATTTATTCAATAGAAGCTATTGTTCACTGGATATTTATTGTTATCTCTGTGTTATTGTATTCAGTATGTTATTCATTTTGTTATGCACATAAATCCAGATCAATCTACCATATTTGGGCAGGGACACGAAGAAAAGTTAGAGCGTTTAGACCACTGATAAAACATTGCTTAAAAAATTCATTAGTTAAATTTTATGTTCTAAAAAACAAACATTCAAAAGCATCAATATAGTCTTCCACCATGATGTTTTTGTGCAATTTGGTAAGATGACCCAAAAATTTTTGTATCTTTGATAAAGTGAGCAAACAAGACTTTCACAAAATGTCACCATGTAGTGATCCCTAGAGATGCATTCTTATTCCAATTCCACCACTGCCAACATTCCCTATCCAGATAAAGGAAATCAACTCTGAGTTTCAATAGTTCATCTGCTATGGAATAAAGGGAAAATTAGTACTCCATTTGGTCAACCCAACTAGTTGAATATGACCCATCAAAATTATTCAGATTAACATTTAGGAGGTGAGGCATTAGATTGTGGGAATGGTTAGAAGATGAGAAATGATTAGTGGGATCTTCTTTATCCTCAAGGTGCTTACCCTTATGGGAGTCTTCACCAAAGACAATGTCACCCTCTTCAGTTTTACCCTTCATCTTCGTAATCTTATCAAAACAAATGTTGACTTATGTAGTGAAAGAAGACATAATGGTTTCCAGTTTGCTCATTGATTAGGAGAGATTCAATCAATTGCTTTACTTCATCCATGGATTTATTCATGGGACCACTAGGTCCACCGAAGAGGTTATCCAAGAGCTTTGTGTCCCAAGAGGAATATGTGGAGAGGAGTCACAAGCAATGGTGTTGGAAACCTTAGAGGGGGGTGAATCAATCGTTACTATGCTTAAACAATTATGCTTGTTTTAAACTCTTTACAAAACACTCAATGATGATCACAATAATGCAGGGAAGTAAGAAATAAAGTATTCAACATCAATCACACACATGAAATATACAGAGACAGAGATTTTTTGAGGAAACCCATAAAGGGAAAAACCTATTCTTCTTGATATGATAAGTAATCTTTATTTTCTGTACATTATCATTCTTATGAGCACCAACTCATTTTTTAGGCTACCACCTCTGTTTTACAAGCAACAACTTGCTGAGAGAACCAACTCTCTAGTTTCTCTAGCACCCACTAGAAGGAAGCACCAACTCCCTCAGTGTTCCAACACCAACTGGATGGAAGCACCAACTTCCAGTCACACAGGCACCAACCTGCATAACAGAGAACAATGGTTCTCCCTTGCACCACCCTACCCCCTTGTTTTTCTGGCTGCAACTAGATGGAAGCTACAACTCCTTGTGTTCAAGCACCCACTTGAAACTCTAAGGAAAAAAGTCCTCCCTCGCACCTCCCTACCACCCTGAAATATAAATATTTGCTTTCTGAAAGTTATTACAATGATACAATGTTTATAAATGGCTTATCAGTTTCATCATTGTTTTGTTACACTGCTATGCTCTGCTTGCATCAATGTTCTCTTACACGCCTTCTTTGCGCTTTATGTTTTTCTACTCTGTCTCTGGCTGTGCCCCTCAGATTTTTCTTCCTCTCTCAGATATGCATTTTTGTTCTATGCACTACGTCTCTTCTGTGCGTTTCAACTGCTGCACACATCATGTTTTTACCCGCATGAATAACTCTCAATAGAAGCACACATCTCTTCTTTGTTCCGCGTATTTATCGTGCCAAGTCCTCTGTTAGATCATTATAGAAACTCTTTGTATTTTCTGCAGTTATACTGAATCCGTTCATCATCAGTGGTCGTTATGCTGAGATTCTTTTGCTTCTCTGGCAGTTACAATCTTCGATACTTTTCCATCTGTCAATTGTCCCTATGATTAATCTTCATACCATTGGCATTTACCTCGAGACTCTTCAGTTCCTCTGGCGATCACCCTGAAGCCTCTTCGAATTCTCTGGTAGAAACAACCAGTCGTTTCTAGCCGTTACCCAGAGAACCTCTATGTGCTCATGCCTTTGGTGCCCTTTCCTTTTCGGAGAAAACTACACAGTGGGCGATCACTTTTTTGGCTAAGCCCCTTCCTTTTAGGTGATCACGAGATGTGATCATATGCCTATCCAAAAGGCGCTTCGCGACTTCGCGATTTTCGATGTGAATCCTAGAGATGTGCTAGCTCCTCCCTTAATCCTTCAACGACGTGACCTCTAGTTGTGACCAGGGGCCAAGAAAATGGGTGCTTCGCGATTTCGTGTATCACAACTTCATCGTACCTGATCAACGACCCACGACATTCGTCAATCGATGATCCAGATCTCTCCTTCACACTTCACGATTTCGCGACTCGTGATGTCAGAGGTTAGAGCACCTCCCTTCTTTCGAGTTCTAAACTCACGCTTTGATAGATCAATGGTCCATGATCCTCGGTGATCCAACAACCCATATCATATCGAGACTTCACATTTCACGAAGTTGGAGGACTACTCACCTCCCTTCTTCCGATTTTTGATTTTTTGAAACCTGCTCCAGATCAACGACCCATGATCTTCCTCGATCCAATGGTTGTGATCATTATCGCGAACTCGGACTTCGCGATGTCTGTGGACTGCTCGACGCAGTTCTTCTGATTCACGATTCTGTGAATCTGCTTTATCGGCTGCCACGTGTCCTTCCCAAATGAACGAATAGGATTGCTGTGGCTCCCAGCTCCTTGGTTATTTGCCTCATGCATTCCCGATATTTGAGAGCGTCAAATCAATGGCTCACAACTCCCCATGATCTAATGGTCTAGATCAACTCGTGAACTCGGACATCATGAGTTCCTACAACTCTCACCTTTGACTTTTCCAGTTCACGAGTCAACGAAATGTTGATATCTTGCCACATGTCCTGCCTTAATGGACAACGAGGATTCCTTCGCAGCTTTGGAGTGTTGAATGACTCCCTAACTTATCCTCCTTACAGCTCCACTGGATCTAACGGTTGCTAGTCCTTCGCGCTTTGTTCCGACGGTTGAGGTCTAATATCCTCCTCTTTGCGCTCCTCCTGTCTAGACTCTAATCTGAAGGCCTAGATCATTCACAATGCTTGATCCAACGGTCATTTTCTCTCCTCCTCCCAAGCTTTGGCTTTCTCAAATCTCTAAGTTTCAAAGGCCACGACCTTTGATCCGTTTGCATTTCTGAGAACGCAAAGCGCTACCTCTTCTGAGCTTTGATCTCTACATACTGTGCCTGTAATCATTCCATCGTTGTTGTTATTCTTGCCTATACACATGCCATCAATGCTGTTGTTCTTTCCATCAATGAAAAGCACACTCTGCCTGTAAAACATGCCAACAATCCCCCCCTTTGGCATTGATGGCAACCCTGAAAGACTACACTGTTCTACTTAGACCTCCAACTGTAGCATCTAGATAGCACTTTTTCTCCCCCTTTGACATCAATGTCAAAGAAAACATGCTCCCTCTGAGATGTTGTAGTACTTTTTAGAGGTATCGGATATTAAACCAACATATACTCCCCTTGACAGGATGGACTATTTTAACTTGATAACAGGGTCACGCCCAACTTCTGGCGTAGATACTCAAGCTGAGATTTTGCAAGCGATTTAGTGAAGATATCATCAATCTGATCTTTGGATGGAATACAATGCAAAGAAACCACCGAATTGGTTACCTGTTCCCTCAAGAAGTGATACTTGATGGGTATATGCTTGGTCTTGGAGTGAAAGACAAGATTCTTTGACACACTAATGGCACTGGTATTATCACAATGGATTGGGATCGGTGCAATATATTTTACCTCCAAGTCTGCAAGTGTCTGAATCATCCACAATACTTGGGTACAAAAAGTGGCAGCTGCAATGTATTCAGCTTCTGTAGTTGATAAGGAAATAGAACCTTTCTTCTTACTCAACCATGCTACAAGGGAATCTCCTAAGAAGAATGCACCTCCGCTGGTGCTTTTCCTTTCATCCACGCAGTTATCCCAATCAACATTTGAATAGACTGATAATTGAAAATTTTGATTCCTAGGATACCATAGGCCATAGTTCATTGTCCCTTTCAAGTATCTGAATATTCTTTTGACAACTAACAAATGAATCTGTTTAGGTGCAGACTGATACCTTCCTACCATTCCAACAACATGCATTATGTCTAGACGGGATGCTATAATGTACAATAGGATGCCTATCATAGACCTATATGAACTCTGATCAACATCAGGTGAGTCATCATCCTTGCTTAACTTACATCCAATGACCATAGGTGTGCTCATAGGTTTAGAATCTTCCATTTGAAACCTTTTCAACATTTATCTTAGATATTTTTCTTGATAAAGAAATATTCCTGCAGACCTCTGAGTAATTTGTAGACCAAGAAAAAATGACAGTTCCCCTATCATAGACATTTCAAATTCAGATTGCATGGCAGAAGCAAACCATTGTACCAATGAAGCATTATTACTACAGAAGATGATGTCATCTACATATACCAACACAATGAGAAAATCATTACCCTCTGTTTTGATATATAGATTGTTGTCAACTGTTCCTCTCTTGAACCCTTTGTTTTGAAGATATGTATCCAGTCTGTAATAACAGGCACGAGGAGCTTGTTTCAACCCATATAAGGCTTTCTTCAGCTTGCAGACAAAGTCAGGGTTATCTGACAGTTGGAAACCCTTTGGTTGTTCCATATAGACTTCTTCTTTTAGATCTCCATTTAGAAAATATGACTTGACATCCATTTGATAGACTTTAAACTGTTTATGACAAGCATAGGCAAAAAACATTCTAATAGCTTCTAATCTTGCTACAACCGTAAATGTTTCATCAAAATCCAGTCCTTCTATTTGAGCATATCCTTTGCAGACCAATATAGCCTTATTTCTTAAAATATTTCCTTGCTCATTCATCTTATTTTTGTAGACCCATTTTGATCCTATTACATTTTTATCTGTTGGCCTAGGAACGAGTTCCCAAGTGTCATTCTTTTCAATCTGGTCCAGTTCCTCATTCATTGATTTTAACCAATTTACATCTTTACTGACTTCATTAAAGTTCTTGGGTTCCACCATGGATATGAAAGCTATATGTGATTTCTCGATGTCTTTGATTATCCTTCTCCTGGTTTGTACACCTTTGTCTTTCTCACCAATTATCTGACTTGCAAGATGATTCTTTTGAGTAATTCTGGAGGAAGGATTTGATGTTGTTTGTTGATTTGAGTCTGCCTGAGTATTTGTATCTTCATCTGACTCAGAGTCTTCTTTTTCTGATTCTTGGACCTGTTCATTTTCTTCTTCAGTTGTGTCCTCTGTAGCAGACTCAATATTGCTCACCTCTCTTACTGGGACTCCTTCATCAACCTTTAAATCAATGCAACCAACTAATTTATGCAATCTTTTATTAAAGCATCTATATCCTTTACTATTGGTATCATATCCTAAGAATATTCCTTCATCAGCCTTGTCATCACACTTGCCAAGGTTTTCATTATTATTCTTTATGTATCATTTACTCCCAAAGACTTTGAAGTGTTTGATTGAAGCAGGTCTTCCATACCATAGTTCATAAGGTGTCTTGTCATTGTGTGGTCTGAGGTGGGCTTTGTTAAGATTATGGATTGCTGTGTGTATTGCTTCTACCTAGTAGGTTTGACCAATGTTCTTCTCATTCATCATTGACCTTGCCATTTGTTGAACTGTTCTGTTTTGCCTTTCAACTACTCCATTTTGCCATGGAGTTCCTAGGATGGTGTATTCTCTCTTGATCCCATGTTTATCACAGAATTCCTTGAAATCACTTGACATAAATTATCCTCCTCTGTTAGATCTTACAACCTTTAATCTGTTGCATGTTTGATTCTCAATTAAAGCCTTAAATATTTTAAATTTCTCAAATGCTTAATATTTTTCTTTGAGAAAAGCAACCCAAGTGAGTCTGGAGTAATCATCAATGATCAACATGAAGTATTTTTCCTTCCCTGTGCCTTCTTGTCTTGATGGTCCAAATAATTCCATATGAACTAATTGGAGTGGTCTCTCTGTTGAAGTAGAGCTCTTGGATTTAAAATGTGTCCTGGTTAGCTTTCCTACTTGGTAGGGTTTACACACAAAATCTTGTGGCTTTGATATCCTTGGAAGATATTTTACTGCCTCAAGATTTTTGAGCTTGATTAAGTGGTCAAAGTTTAGATGTCCAAGTCTCCTATGCCATAACCAACTTTCATCATGCTTTCTTAGATGACACTCTTCTCTATCTTCTTTCAACACATATACATTATTTTCTATCCTTATGCCTTTAGCTACCACTTGTCCTAAGTTTACAGACTTTATCTTAAAATCTTTGGAAGCAAACACTACTTCACATCCTCTGGCATACATTTGACTTACATTGAGCAAATAATGTTTCAGCCCATCTACAAGCAGAACATCATGGGATTTTCCTTTACCATTACTCAAACTCACCATCCCTTTACCCTTGATTTTACCTGGTTCATCATTTCCAAAGGTTACATTTCCTGTTTTTCTTTTACTTATAGACATAAACTTATCCTTGTCCCCAGTCATGTGCTTGGAACATCCACGGTCTATATACCAGGGATCCTTTTGTTTTTGAGCTGAAAGTACTAGACCAAATTTTTCACTATCTTTCTTTTTCTGTGTGTTGGCATTTCTAGCTAAGGAATTTATCCTTGGATTTGCCTTGTAATTCTTCAGCTCGCATTTTGCAGCTTTATGGCCGAAGTTATGACAGTTATAAAATTCGATCTCATTGTTCAGTAGGTCAAAGTGATTGGTGCTACGTTGTTTACTCATTGCCTGCTTAGTTCTATGTTGCAAACATTGTTTATTTCTTGACCTCCTTAGTTGCATGTCTCTAAGCTTAATTTGACAATTTGCAATCTTATGACCAAAATTAGAATAGTAAAAACAGTAACCCTGGAAGAAACTTTGGTACTTGAAGGATGGAATTCTTCTTGGCATTTGTTGCTCCATCTTCTGATATCTTTGTTTTTTATCAAGGATCATCTTATCTTGATTATCTTTTGGTGTCATAGTACTCACATGGTTTGATTGTCTGTTGACTTGGAACTCGATCATCTTTACTGGATCTTTGCTTTCTGTCTGTTTGCTACTTGAACCACTTACATAACCTAAACCAGTCTTCAACAAGGGAGATCTATGTTTGCTCAGAATGTCATTTAGTTCTACTGAGGCTTTAATGCTTGGAAGATTTTGGAGATATAATGCTTTAAACTTCTCCATTTCTTTTATGATTTTTACTAACTCTTCTTCCAAGGCTTCACATCTTGCCTTCTTTTCTGATAATTGTTGTTTCAGAATGTCCTCTATTTTATTTTCCTCTTCTAATTCCACTTTTAGTAGAGAAAAGTCTTCATCAGGGTTTTTACTGTCTTTCCCGAACTATATCAGCAATTGTTTTTGCTTCTTCTTCTTAAGTCTGAGTCTAGCAATTTCTTCTAGAGCACTGATCAGTTCTCCTTCCAAGTCAAACACAACTTCTTCATCATCAACATCACTTCATGTGATTTTATTATCATAATCCTCTTTGGCCATTAGCATAAAGTCATTAATCTTATCTTCATAAGAAGAGTCACTATCTGTGTCTCCTGAAGCGTCGTCATTGTTTACACATAAGCTTTTCTTTTTACCAAATCTCTTGAATTTTTACTTCTCTTCACCTTCAAAGTTCTGGTCCTTCTTCTTGTGTGGACACTTAGATGCAAAGTGACCTATCTTTCCATAGTTAAAACATTTGAAGGTCAACTTGCCTTGGTACTTTCCTGATCCTTTCTTTAGTCTTCTCATGAATTTTGCTTCAGTTTCACTAGGCTCATAATCCTCATTCTTATCTACTTTAAATGATGCTTCTCTAGAGGTGGGTTTATCTTTAACAATCCTCATTTCATATGCAGTCAAAGTTCCTAGAAGTTGATCAAAAGCCAAACTTTTTAGATCATTAAGTTCTTCTATAACATAGACCTTTGGGTTGAACCTATCTGGCAGAGATCTCAAAAATTTCTGAACTAAAGAGGCTTCCTCAATTTTTTCGCCAAGTGCTTTCATTGCATTTGCTAGTTCTTCAACTCTAAGAAAGTACTTCCCAACAGTTTCATCCTCTTTCATATTTAGCTGTTCAAAATGTACTCTGTAGGTTTGAATCTTGGCATCCTTTACCTTTTCATTACCTTCATAACTGCTAATTAGTTTGTCCCACATTTCTTTGGCATATTCTAAGTGCATAACTTTTACAAATTCTGCTTCTGCAAGCCCACTTAGAATAGCATTCATAGCCTTAGCATTGAAGTTGAATTCTAGCTTGTCATCCTTAGAAGCTAGTACAACCAACTTTACATAACCAGTCTCTACCACATCCCGGACATCTGCACCTAAAGCCATTATGTAGGTTCTCATCCTAACTTTCCAGAAGGGAAATTTTGTTCCATTGAATAGGGGGGCCTTATTGGTTGAAGTTCCTTCATGTCTAGTCATGTTTAAGCTCTAGGATCTACCCTTAGATAAAAGGAACCTACCTATGATACCAATTGTTGGACAACTGAGAGGGGGGGTGAATCAGTTGTTACCATGCTTAAACAATTATGCCCATTTTAAACTCTTTACAAAACACTCAATGATGATCACAATAATGTAAGGAAGTAAGCAATAGAGTATTCAACATCAATCACACACATGAAATATACAGAGACATATATTTTTCGAGTAAACCCATAAAGGGAAAAACCTCTTCTTCTTGATATGATAAGTAATCTTTATTTTCTATACATTATCATTCTTATGAGCACCAAATCATTTTTGAGGCTACCACCTCTGTTTTACAAGCAACAAATTGTTGATAGCACCAACTCTCTTGTTTCTCTAGCACCCACTAGAAGGAAGCACCAACTCCCTGAGTGTTTCAGCACCAACTAGATGGAAGAACCAACTCCTTGAGTGTTTCAGCACCAACTAGATGGAAGCACCAACTTCTAGTCACACAGGAACCAACCTACATAACAGAGAACAATGGTTCTCCCTTGCACCACCCTACCGCCCTTGTTTTTCTGGCTACAACCAGATTGAAGCTACAACTCCCTGTGTTCAAGAACCCACTTGAAAATCAGAGGACAACGATCCTCCCTCTCACCTCCCTACCACCCTGAAATATAAATCTTTGCTTTCTGAAAGTTATTACAATGATACAATGTTTATCAATGGCTTACCAATTTCATCACTGTTCTGTTACACTGCTTTTCCCTACCTGCATCAATGTTCTCTTCCATGAATTCTTTGTGCTTTCTATTTTTCTGCTCTGTCTCTGCATGCACCCCTCGAATTTTTCTTCCTCTCTCAAATATGCATTTTTTTTCTATGTGCTACGCCTCTTCTGTGTGTTTCAACTGCTACACACATCATGCTTTTACCCACATGAATAACTCTCAACATAAGCACACATATCTTTTTTGTTCTGTGTATATTTATCATGCCAAGTCCTCTGTCAGATCATTCTAGCAACTCTTCATATTCTCTGTGGTTATACTGTATTTGTTCATCATTAGTGGTCATTATGCTGAGATTCTTTGGCTTCTCTGGAAGTTACAATCTTCGATACTTTTCCATCTGTCAATTGTCTCTATGATTAATCTTCATACCATTGGTAGTTACCTCGAGACTCTTCAGCTCCTCTGGTGATCACCCAGAGAACCTCTGTGCGCTCATGCCTTTAGTGCCTTTTCCCTTTCTGAGAAAACTACACAGTGGACACTCATTTTTCTGGCTAAGCCCCTTCCTTTCACGTGACCACGAGTTGTGATCAGATGCCTATCCAAAAGGTGCTTCACGACTTCGCCATCTCCGATGTGAAGCCTAGCGACATGCTATCTCCTCCCTTAATTCGTCGACGATGTGACCTCCAATTGTGACCAGGGGCCAAGCAAACGGGTGCTTCGCAATTTTGCGTATCGCGAACTTCGTCGTGCCTGATCAATGACCCACGACATTCCTCAATCGAATTTCTAGATCTCTCCTTCACACTTCACGATTTCGTGACTCGTGATGTCGGAGATTAGAGAACCTCCCTTCTTCCGAGTTCCAATATCGTGCTTTTCCAAATCAACAGTCCACGATCCTTAGTGATCCGACGACCGAGATCATATCAGGACTTTGCATTTCACAAAGTTAGAGGGCTACTCACCTCCCTTCTTCCAACTTCTGATTTTCTGAAACCTGCTCCAGATCAACAACCCATGATCTTCCTCGATCCAACGACTGTGATCATTATCACGAACTCGGACTTTGCGATGTCTGCAGACTTCTTGATGTAGTTCTTTCGATTCATGATTCTGCAAATATTCTTTATCGACTGCCACGTGTCCTTCACATATGAATGGCTAGGATTGCTGCGACTCCCAGCTCCTTGGGTATTTTCCTCCTACCTTCCCAATATTTGTGAGCGTCAGATCAACAACTCACAACTCCCCATGATCTAAGGGTCTAGTTCAACTCGCGAACTCAGACATCACGAGTTCGTACAACTCTCACCTTTGACTTTTCCAATTCGCGAGTCATCGAAATGCTGATCTCTCACCACGTGTCCTGCCTTAATGGACGACCAAGATTCCTTCGCAGCTTTGGAGTGTTGACTGACCCCCTGGCTTATCCTCCTTGCAGCTCCAATGGATCTAATGGTTGCTAGTCCTTCACGCTCCGTTCTGATGACTGAGGTCTAATATCCTCCTCTGCGCACTCCTCCTGTCTGGACTCTAATCTGATGACTTAGATCATTCACAGTGCTCGAACCAATGATCAATGTCGCTCCTCCTCCTAAGATTTGGATTTCTCAAATCTCTAAGTGTTAAAGGCCACGACCTTTGATCCGTCTGTGTTTCTAAGAATGCAAAGCGCTACCTCCTCTGGGCTTTGATCTCTGTATACTGTGCCTGTAATAATTCCATCGTTGCTATTGTTCTTGTTATTGTTTTTGCATGTACACATGCCATTGATGTTGTTGTTCTTTCCATCAATGACAAGCACACTTTGCCTGTAAAACATGCCAACAAGTGGTATACAAGCAAGTCCACCAAAAAAGTTCATTACAGAGTGACACCACATCGATCAACATCACACAAGGATTATTTTGAGCTAGGTCTCTTGCAATGGTGTACTATAGCAACAAGACGACCAACATGATTTTGATATACTCAACGACATGTGAAAGACAATTATGTGTATAGATGTTGTCTAATGTCGCACTACTCGAAGGGGTACCAACATAGTTTACAAGGGTGTCCAACTAGTTGACACCTCTTGTATTTTTTGCATGCATTCTTCCCCAACTACATGTTTGCCTATTGAATTACAGATCTTTGTGTTATTTAAAGATGTTAGAATATGTCCCTAGCCTAATTGTTTTTTTTCTAAAATTATATCTTGTGTTGGCACATGAAAGTGCTCTAATACCACTTGTGGTGTTCCTTGTTAGTTGAAATAAATATTTAGAGAAAAACAAAGGGAATATAACTATGGAAAGTAAATAAACAAAGCAAGGCAGACATAAATATCATTGTGTAAAGCAAATAAACAAAACCATAATTGGAAAATAACAATAATAAAAAAACCTTTATTGATTTTTAGAATTGGATGTAATGTTCACTTGCCTCTTCAAGGGAGCAACATCCAACATGAGCAAAGCTTCAAATGCAATAATATTCACTTGAAAACCAACTATGTACATTTTACTACAATATATAGCTTCTAATTGACCAAAACCCTAACCACCTAGTGGACCTCCATTAACGAGGCCTCAACCATTAACTAGTGGACCTTGTTTAATGATGTCACTTACATTTATTGATTTGACACTCTACTTCTTCATGGGACCTTATTTAATAAATATGACTCTCAATACATTAAGTAACAATCTATTATAGGAAATAGGGAAATTAGGGTAGGACCCCAACAAGATATAAGGATTTTTTTATAGGCTTTTCCCTAAAAAATATTTAACATGGAAATAGATTAAACTTGAGATCTCATTTTTTTTAACTTCATGGAAAAGAGGTAAAACTATAATCAGGGATAGTATTTGGTCTCATGTATGGGACAAATGCTAGATGCTACTTGAAAGCAAATGACCCCATTGTTCTAGCCTCGATGATCACAATAAAGGATATTTGATTTCTTGCAAATACTATCTAGGCTAAAACTTCTTTTTGGTCCTAGAGTATGACCTAAAATTGTTTATAATTGGATAAGATCAACTCCTCTTCCTTGGATGTAAGGGAACATGCATATGGTAGGAGAGGAAGTAAGCTCCCTTCAGGACCACCCGTGGGTTATTTCAAGTGGCTAGGTTTTTTCTGCACATGATGATGTTGTTACATGTCAAGGTCTTAAGATTGTATCAACATAGGCTAGGGAGATGGGCCTAAGTATTATAGGATTTTAAATTTTATTTTGGGAATTGTTAAAAAAATATTTAACATAAAAAATTAGAAAAATAAGTAGGTTTTATGGGTTGGTTAGGTTTTTACTTTATTTTAAAAACTTATAAACTATATATCACATTTTTCTCTCATCCCCTTATGCTAAGTGATTATGAACTAGGGTTCATACAAGAGTGAGCATAAAATACATAGCATACTTTTCTTATTCCTAAGCGTTTTCATAGAGAGAGGCTTGGAAGTTGGACCATGAGGATCTCAAATTTTTTCCTCTATTGAGCTTAATTTGACAGAATGAGTAGATTATTCACAAAATCCCCCATGATTTTTTATTCAAATCAACCAATGATTGTGATCACAAGCTTCAAACCCCATGTGTTGTGCATTGGTTGGAACCTTGAAAAAATTAGGGTAGGATTAGCATTTAAAAAGGGATCAAAGGAGGGTTGATAGAAAAATCAACAACCATCGATCTACACATATCAACGACTATTTAGATTTTTGGCCAAAGCTTGTGGGAGAGCCCCACAAATCCCTGAACATAATTCAATCATGTTGAATTGTAATGTCCCTGATTCAAAACCCTTGGTAATTGTACATTTAGGATGGTGAGTCGATTGGTACCAAGTGTAAATGCATGAACATTTAGGTTGGTGAGTCGATTGGTACCAAGTGTAAATGTATGAACATTTAGGATGGTGAGCCATTAGCATTAAGTTTTGGTATTGCACGCATATGAGTAGTGCGCAGAGAAGTGTTGTCGAGACAGGGTGTGCACATTTTTATGTGTTGTGCGCACCTGGGTGAGTGCGCATATTGCACTATGTTGCGCACACTTGGGTTAGTGCGTGGGAATGAATGGATATGTATGGAGGTCGGAGAGCCTGTGTGATTATGAGGCTGGTGAGCCTGGATGCATATAGGCCAGTGCGCCTATCCATGTCATTATAATCATGAATATTAATATAATATAGCACAGTTGTGTGCAGACTGACTCATATGAAAATAAATGGGGGGGGAAATCCACCGAAAAAGGGAAAAGGGGTGGTGAGTCGCAAGTCTTAGGGAATATTTTAATAATATTTCTGGAAAAGTGTAATGTTATGGATATGTTTTTATCCTAAGTTCCCAAGGGTAGGGAACAAGTCACCAAGTGGCTTAAAGTTACTTTTGAAGGTGACAAGTGACAAGTGGAGGGAATGCAATATATATTGTTGGCCTTAATGCATCTTCGGAATTATTGCATTATTATGATTATGGCGGTAAGGATTAACAATTATTATTATTGGGGATTATCTAATGTAGCAAGTTCTCGTGAGCAGGAGGGGGTCAAACTGTATGGAAAATCCAATTATTACCTTATCTGCCAGAGAAGCTTGGAGAGATTTGGAGAGTTTTAATTTGAGATACTGTTGAGGAGCCACGCTGACAGACCGTGAGCAGTCTCTTTGAGTGAGAGAGATTGGTTTTTGTGGAGCATTTTTCAGACCCGTGAGCACACTCTCCCGGTGAGAGCATTGCTGAGAATTGTTCCTTGGTGCGCTGAGCATTAGTACCAGGGCTTAAAGACTTCTTGTTCGACTTGTTGTTGGTAAAATTGGGAAGGGAAGTGGGGAAGCCAAAGGAATCTTGAGAAGAGAAGGGGCACACTTCCTTGGGTGTGACAGGTGCGTGGGGAACAAGGGACTATGGACTAGTTACAACAACGAGAACCTAGGATTGGGCAATTCTTTTGAGTTTCAAACCTTAGTTTGTCACTAGGAACCCTTTATCCTTGGTGGAGTTAAGACCTAGCTTAGGGGTGACCTATTGCTGAAAACTTATGAGAAACAAAGTCTATGGCTAGGAGGAACGTTTGATTTATGCGCGCAATTGGTGACTTTTATATAAGATAGGTATTCCTTATGTGCTTGTCTTGTTTACTGTGTGCAAATTTGTCTATGTTTGTTACGAGATAATTCTTGTATGTATATGCATATAAGTAATTGTTATTACTCTGTTTAATATTGCTTGTAGATGTAAATATAGTGTTTATAGCTAATATTTGTAGTTGAGCACGAGTATGTGAGTTGATGGTAGCTTTGCGTGTTAAGCTAAAATTGTGATTTTGGTTATAAGTATTCAAGAGGAAAATTGGGTAGCTGGGTGCATAGGAAAGCAACCTGCATACAGAGGAGTCTGAAATTCATATGTGCATTCAAGGAATTAGACTCCGCCCATAGAAAAATTAGAATTGATGTGTTATGCCAAGATGGTTGTGCACACATATGTCTTGTGTGGCCAAGATGTTGGAGTGCGCAGTTGATTGAATTACTTCTGTTGCATAAGGTTGTGCTAAAAAGAGATTGATGCTTCCGCTGATTTAAGTTGTGTGGCATGACTCAAATTGGGCTGAGCGTGTTACCTCAAGTGATACTGCGCAGACTTGTGTGTAGATTAGAAACTGCACAACAAAATTTTAGATTAGCATGATCCAGTAGTATGCTGGGGTTGTTACAGTTTGGTGGATTTAGGGCTATATAAGTTGAGGTGGTGTGACGTCGCCTAGCCTAGGGTGGCTGGGGATATTACATGAATGACCCTAATTATACCAAGTAGTTCAACTAGTAGCTGCAAGGGATGTTAGATCAAAGGTCATTCAATGGTTGAGAACCTCCATTAGATTTTGGAAAGGAGAAGGTGGTTATGATGAAGATGCACAAAATCTTCATGTAAATACCAATTTTTATTTGTTCTTTACCATTTTATCTTCCACCAAATCAAAGGCATGTACATATCTTATACATTTTATTTCTTACACTACACATAACTTTGAATTGACCTAACCATCCAAAAAAAAAATATCCTATCCTTGTGCACTATATCTAGACCTTAGGGGTGGCAGGAGTAGGGGGGAATCATTGTTGATCCCAAGATAAATGAGGAAAATTCCTTTGAATGAGGATTGGGCAAAGCCACAAATAATCAAGTTGAACCTCTTGCTTCGTATCAAGGTACATGGATTGTTGACAGAAGACATTATAAGAGGTGCTTTATCTAGAATGTTTTTTCCCAAATAAAAAAAGAAGTGGCAATATTTGAGAATGTTGAATTCTTTCATGTGCTCAAGGTGCACAATTGACAAGTAGACTCATTGGAAAATAAGGTAAACAAGCTAGAACACAATATCCTCAAATTAAAAAATGGGGAATTAACCTTCCTTATCCCTTAATCATATGATGCTAAGGTCAATGATAAAGCCAAGCATGTCATACACTTAGCACCATAATACACACAAGGTGGATTTATACCAAGTTTGAATCTTATGACATGCATTTATTGCAGTTCATTCATGGATTTTATCATCAATGTAGGTGGGAATATGGATGAGAAGAATGATAATTTGATGTTTGTGGTGCTTCTATGGGTTGTTTTTTTGTTTCAGCCGAGTCTACTCCAAGGTTTAGAGTTTCCCTTGCTTCTTCCGAGGAATTGTATTTTTGGGTTTTGGTTGGCTCTTGTCCTTGAATTGGGTGGAATTGAACTCCTAAACGTAAAAATTTCTTTGGAGTAAGGGGGATTGGACGCTTTCGGGTGTCTGGTGAAGGTGGTGTCAATCATGTTCTTTGTGGTCCCTCCGTGTCTCATTCCTAGAGGGATATTGGTGTTCTGCCTTAGTGCCATGTTTTATTTGGTTGGAATGGTGGTTGGGGAGGTTCTTTCAACTCAATAGCCATGACTTATAAGGAACACGAGATTGAAGCTTATTTCGTGCAACGCTGGTAGTGCTATCAGTTCTTGGTAGGGGACTCTCACTTTGTCTTTGGTTATAGCTGGTTACATATTAGTGATAGTTTTTCTAGTCTGAGTGTGGCTTGGGAAAAATTAGGACAGTCTCAAGGTTTTGGTTGGAGATTTCAATGGACCACGAGCATGTTGGCTGGTGTCCATTGTGCGAGACCACATATATTCAACCTGTGCTTAGAAGACACGAGACACACATTGTTGGTATAAAATTACAATCTCTACTATTGTAGATAGAATGTAGAATCAAGAAACCAATAGGGATGGTGAAGTCGCCTTGTTGATGGAAAATCTACTCCAATAGAGACAACAAATAATAGAGCTTCAGGTTGAGTGTGCTGCTTTAAAGCAATCAATTTTTGGTTTGGTAAATATCAACACCATGACCTATTCCATGGCAATGTTATCCATTCGATCATCTAGGGACAAAGAGAATGAAATAATGCAACAATATCCCAAGAATGTGGAGATGGAGCATGCAAATCAAAAATCGACAAATGACAAAATGTCGTGAAAAGAAGCTCATGGATAGTTAGACCTTATATAATGATGTTACATGTTACATGGATTCCAAGAATGAAATCATCTATTCATCTTGAGCATGTTTAAGAGGGACAACCTCAACCCACTTAGTAAAGTAGTCAGTGGCTGTTAGTATAAAAATATGACTTGCAGAAGATGGAGGATTAATAGGACCGATAAAATCTAAACCCCACTTGGAGAAAGGAAAATATGGAAGTACAAGGCATGGAAAAAAGATGTTATTTACCAACAAATTTTTGGCATTTGTTGCAAGCCCTTACAAACTGATAGGAATCTCAAAAAATGAAATCCAATAGTAACCATTTCTAATGATTTTAAAAGCGTTGGCTTTGGCAGAAAAGTGACCACCAATATGAATAACAAATGTTGCTAATCTGTGAATGTCATTTAATATATTTTGAGATGCATCATTATCTATGCATCGTAGCAACAATCCATCTATATATATTCTAAATAGAGAATATCCCAGAATGAGATACTTATAAGATTCAAGACGAAGTCTCCTTTGTTGATGTTGATTCAAGTGATCTAGACACCTTTGATATTGCAAGTAATGAATAATATATTTATATCAGGGGTGTTCAATGAGAGTAATATTTTGATTTTCAGTAAAAAAAAATGCTGAGAGTGAACTGCCTTCATCTTCAGAAACTTCACTTGGTTCAGGATGCTGAGCTAAGTGAAGGGCTAAGTCTCATCCCTTGATGGTTTTAGAAGTCATGATTGTTAAATCATGCTCCTGTAGTTTTGCGAGCCAATGTGCAATATTTCCTGATAAATAAGTCCATGAAATTAAAAATTTGACAACAGGCAAAGGGACTTTTACCTATGTATGCTTGCCTAGGATAAAATGGTGAAATTTCTCTATAGCTTTAACCAGAGTGAAAGCATGTTTTTCAATATAATAATATTAAATTCATCATCTGACAATCTTTGACTCATGTAAGCTACATGTTTTTTGTTATTCTAGTCATCATTTTGTAAGAGGATAGCAAAAATTACTTCTTTTGTAGCGTTTGTATATATGACAAAGACTTTTTCAAAATTCAGTTTCGCCAGAACTGGTGTAGAACTAATTGCTTTCTTAATCTTTACGAAAGCATTTTCGACATCATATTTCCAAGAGAAAGAACAATTTTGCTTAATTAGATTATGGATTGGTTTAACAATGACAACAAAATCAGGAACGAATCTCCAGACAAAATTAATAGTGCCCATAAAAGCTTGAATTTATTTCTTAGATGTTGGGGCAGGAAGATTTAAGATAGCGACAATCCTCTCAGGATCAATGCTTATTCCTGAAACATAAACAATATGACCGAGAAGTTTACCTTGAGTGACACTGAAAACAGATTTCTAAGGATTTAAATAAATGTTGAATTTCCTACAATGCATAAAGACTTTTCGAAGATGACCAACGTGATCTGATTTGTTTTTTGAGTATACTGTTAAATCATCAAGATAAATTGGAATAATTTTTTTGACAAGATCATCAAAAGATATTTGCATAACTCTCTGAAAGGTGGCACCTGCATTAGATAATCCAAAAGGCATCCATTCGTAAGAAAAGGTTCCCTAATGAGTGGTGAATGTGGTTTTATATCTATCAATCCTCTTAACCTTGATTTGATTATAGCTTGAAAACCCGTCAAGTAAGGACATCATCCGAGATCTTGCAACTTGTTGTAAAATCATTTCCATGTTAGGAAGTGGAAAATTATCTTTAACGCTTGCTCTATTTAAAGCACACAAATCAACACACAGTCTAATCTGACCTGTTTTCTTTCAAACCGGTACAAGATTTGAAACCCACTTAGAATATTTAACCAAAAAGATTATATGAGCATTCAAGAGTTTTTCTAACTCCTTTCAGATTGTAGCCTCAAGTGATGGATTGATAGGTCTTTGTTTTTTCCTAACTGGTTTCACCCCTTCCCTAATGGGAATGGCATGATGTATAAGACTAGGATAAAAACCACGTAGATCCTCATAAGACTCGGCAAAAACATCCTGGAATTCTTGGAACATATCCATGAATTTATTTTTCTCTTCATCAGAACATTGGGCACCTATATGAATAATCTTTGGAGACTTAGAGGTTTCAATATTCAAGGTAATAATATCCACTACTTTTCTTTTTGACTTCTCTTCTTTATTCTTTTATTTGTTACTTACATCACTCGTCAAGAATGAACTCTCAAGAGGAGTCAAGCCTTTGGGAAATTTGTCATCTTTAAGGGAAGTGATTTCCTAGGGATTATCGGGTTCATTCTATAAGAAAGCACAAATGCCTTCATCATCTGAAAAAACTTGCCATGATATTGTGTTATTGGGGAGATGGGGTCGGTAAAGAGACATAAATGTACAATCTGGCCTCTGAGGTAAAAGTTGTCTTGTAGGTGAAACTGAAAAAAAACTAACCCGTCAGCCATGGAATTAAGTTCTCTTTTTATATGAGTGATGTTAAAAGAGAGTAGATTTGAGATTAAGGCCCACACAACATGAGTGTATCACTTTAATAACTTGTTGTTGGGTTTATACATTTTCCTGACTAAATTTACAACAAGTTCTGAATCACCAAAAACTGTAAGATGATCGCAGCCAAGGTTATAAGCATTTTCGATGCCTAATAATAAGGCTTCAAACTCAACAACATTATTTGTACATGCAAACTCTAATCTATAAGAGAAATTGTGAATTTTTCCTATAGGTGAGTACAAAATGATTCCAGGTCCATTACCTTCATTTGAACATGATCCATCGAAATGCATGTGCCACATACCATCATCATAACCGATTGGATGAAGATGTAAGTCATGTTCATCAACAAAGATTGAATATACACCCATGTCTTCTTTGATAAAATTCACATTAGGCCATGGAACACTTTCAATATAGGGTGAAATCCTTTACTCCCTTAGTACAATTGTATTCTTTCCATTCTTAGGGATGGATAAATGCAAGCCATCCAATGAAAGGTAACCACCAGTTAAGGCTTGCCAGTCCCTATCCAAAATGATTGAATAGTTACTTACATGCATATCAATTACTTGTATATTTAGGGTGGTTCTTATTTCAGGGTGAGCACAGAGTACTAGAGTTACATCTTTGATTTCACCTATGGTAGACTGTTGTTGATTATTATAGGAGAGCATATTTCTTGTGTTTTCGTTTGTACAGGAAAGGCCTGAATCTTCCATAATAATCTTTGACATAACACTCAGACCAGATCCACCATCTATGAGGCAACAATGGACAATTTTATCCATAATTTTTACAGAAACATAAAATGGAGGATATTTTACAGGGTTCTTAAAGTTATGTACACCTATTTTATTTACTTTTGAGTCATCTCCCTCAAGATTTCCAGTCAAGTTGGCTACTGTAGATATTTTATCTTCCATAAAATGTTTTAGATGTTGTTGTTGTTTCGGGATGGAAACCATATCCAAAAGAGAAGCATTTGCTTTAATATTAGCTAATTGATCAAGGATGTTATATTTAGAGGGAGAAAAAAAAGAATTTTTCCCTTGATTGTTCAGAGTCTTGACAGCATGAGAATCAATTCCTTGGGATGATGTGCTTTGAGCAGAAGTAGTGCAGGGAGAATCAATTTTGTTTCGATTGGGATGAGATTTATTTATGGTATTAACTACCATAACATTGTCAAGTTGAGCCCAATCTAGAAAAAACAATAGTAGCGTCAGTCCTCTTACCGAAGATCTTGTCTTTATAATTCTTTTTAACTTCACAAATTTTTTTGTCATGATTTTCTTCACAAAAATTACACCAGGCACGAGACATGATAGCCTTTGGTTGAAATGGATTATCATTTGGATTCCTAAAATCCTCTTGAGAAGAGGTCTCAGTAGGAGAAGAAGAGGAAGTGATTCCTTTCTTTTCATAAGCGATCATTATATTGTTAATATCCTGCATAAGCTGCAAGATTGCCGACATATCAGTTTGTTTAACATAATCTCCCTTAGGAAGACCCATTCTTTCTAACTTCTCCTCATACTCGAGACAAGTTTGAAGTGAAGATCCGAGATTATCTATAGCCTTTTATTCCAATATATGGCGATAGGAAGAAGGTAAAGAATTATAATAATGCATGAAAGCAACCTGATTTTGTGGGCGGATCAATTCAAGAATTTGATTATACAACTTAGTGAAATGAAGATTTAATGATTTAATAGTTTCACTATTGTTATAAGTAATATTATTATATTCCCTTAGTTGATCATCCAGAGTTTTAGGTTGTCCATATGTATATTTAAACCAATAGACAAATTATTCCCAAGTAGACAGATTTTTTGGGGTAAGTCAAAAACATATGCAACTACCTTCCCTTCAAGAGAGTTGACCAATAAGCATAGCAAGTATCGTTGTCATTTGACCCTACATTGTGACACGCGTTAGAAAAGGCCACTAAGTGTTCTTTTGTAGTGATCATGCCATTTCCCAAAAACTTAGGCAGATGATCCTTACACTTTGAAAGAGGTTGGGCGGCTGGTGTAAGATACAAGGGAGAAGACATGTGCCACAGAGTGGTGGTAGCATCTTCTTTGAATTGAAATAAGCCATATTTTTTAATGAATTTCACTGGATTGGTTGTAGAATGAATTGGAACTTGATGGCTAAAGATACTCCCGATTACAGATGAAGCTGATGGTTGTGAAGAAGAGGAACCCCCGATGCCACTACCGCCACCAAAAGATGTCATATTTGAGGTGATGGAAACAACATGTAGGGTAGAGTTGGTTGAATCAGATAAGGTTCATCGAAGAGAAGTTTGTTGGTTCTGTATGATAGCCTTCCTTATTTCTATTTCAGATATAGGAATATTTTTAGGTGACAACCCCCTTGTTCCCCGAGAGATACGAGAGTTAGAGGACATAAAAAAGGAAAACTTCAATGACGAGGTTGATTTCTGGTTTTCCTTTGTCAGGCTTCCCACTGTTCTCGTATTCTAATATCTTTAGAAATTACTTCCCATGAGCAGTGGAGTTCGGCCCTAGTGTTAGCTATTTCTAAAATGGTATTGAATAGGGTTAAATAAATGCTAGTTTGATCTTCAAGACCATTACCAATATTGGGCTGTCTAGTAATAGGCACAATCATGGAATAAATTAGTTAAAGCAAATAAGCACAATAAACAAAAGAAATTAATTACAAAAATAAAGTACAACAACCAGAGAGATATGGAAGGATCTCCCGAGTATGGTCGCCAAATAAATGCTGAGGAAATGGTATGAAATACTTTACTCAACCATTTTCGAATCTTACTTGGCTAGAGTAAGTTAGTTGGGAATGTCACCTGGGGTTTATAGCCTTGAAAAAAAAATCATTTGATTCACGAGTAATAAATACTAGGAACCAATGCTGGTCCTTTTGTTATTATTTAACTGTGTAAAAGAAAGTAAGAAAAAGAAAAGTATATGTACTGTGTATAAGATAAAGCAATAAATGCGATAACAATATGTGAAAGGAACAAAATAATACACAAGTGAAACAAAATCAACAATCTGATTTCTTTATTGATTTCATTCTAAATTACAAAAAATAATTCTCTTTTCAAATCCCTCTGAGAATTTGGACCAAGATTAGATTTAGAAGCCTCCGATGGGTACCATACAAAAAGACTCTGACAACAAGAAATGACTGAAACTAAAAATATGGATCAACATTTTTCACATAAGCATCATTTACTTACTCTGCAAAATATTCTTTATCAGTCATGAAACTTAATCCACAAACAAATCAGAATACACAGGCTGACTAAGAGAAATGATCCACCTTTTTATAACAAGTTTATGAAGTATGTGACTCAATATTTGAATCCTGCTACCTTCAATAAGACCATGCTGCCAACAAGAGGGTTAATGATTTCTAGAAAACTCAGAATGAATGAAAATGATAATCTCAAAAGTATAAGAGCATACCTTATATCAGAAAATTCTTTCCTTGCTCCCTCTCCCTTGTCTCTTCCTTTGCAATGAGCTTTTATCTCTTCCAAAAGAGGTTGTGGTAGTTCCAACTACCTTTTTAATTAAGTGTTAATTTACTTAACACCAATTTGAAACAAGTGATAATAAATGGTAATAAATAATAAGGGTATATTAAATAGTAACTAATGGGTGACACCCCTTAACTAGTCTCTTAACAAAAAGTCTTTTTAATTATGATTCCCTCCTTGTTACTCCATCATTTAATTGAAATATGCCATCCATCAAGATCCACGTAATATGTATTTAAAATTTCTCTTGTACCTCCCAAAATCATATATATATATATATATATATATATATATATGATTTTGGATGGCATATTTCAATTAAATGATGGAGTAACAAGGAGGGAATCATAATATGGATGGAATATTTCAATTAAATGATGGATTACATATATTCAAAATGTTTTGTCATCCATAAAACATGCTGGCTGTCCAAAAATATATATGTATCCATGTTGTCCAAACTAAAACTGAATATCCATCCATAAAACATAATTAAAATTGTTCAAAAATTGCCATAGAAATTAAAATCCATATTTACTATGAGAGGCAGTTTGCCTCTTCTCACCACTTGTTGTTTTCTTTGATTTATCTGCTGACTAAACTTTTGCAACAAGGGGTTGATTTGAACCTTAGGGATGAATTTCGCTAAGGTCATGTGAATTTGCATCATTATGGTGGGCATGAGAAGTGATTGACTCTGAATATTCCTAAGACGACTTAGAGGGTTAAACCACTTCCTTTTCTTTATCTGTCGGAAGCTCGGTGATGGCAGTCTTCAATTTCTTGCTGGCATGAGAAGATTGACCAGGGGAGATGACATGGTCAACCCGAGCCTATTGATTCAACGAAGGTGGCAGAGGTAATGGTAATGAGACAGTGGGCCAACAATAGTGGTGAATTGCAGGTTGCTGGACAATTTCTTGCCATCCATAATTTATGGGTACTTTAGGTTGAAGAGAGACATGGGAAGGGACATGGACATTTGATAAACCTTAGTGAGGTTGAAAAGGGGGTCTATCGGGCCTAGGGTGAGGTTGTATGACTCCTTGGCCAACCAAGTTGAAAAACCCAATTTGAAGTAGTTGATTTAATTCCTAGGGGTCAACATCAAAGTGAATAGAAAATCGTGGCCTTCTATGACCTCTTTGCCATAAATTGTTTCTGCCCCTATTTCCTCCTCTTCCATGACTACCCTTGTTGAAAATGCTCATATCTAAAAGAAAAATTTAATTAGAGTATGAATTGAAATGACTAATCTATCATCAAACACTCCGCCTAAAACAAAATTGAAATATCGACTCTTTTCAATAGGAGTACATGCAATCCATTCATAATTTTGCATAAAATAACCATAAACACTTGCCAACTTAATACATAATGTATTAGAATAGGGAATTGCAATAATATTGGGAATATGGGAGGATTTGTAATGAATGTAAAGTGATTTCGTGACAAGAGAACAAATATGAATACTGTTCTATACAAAAATGAATATTTAATCTTGATACATCCTTTGCACTCACATCATCCATTTTATCATCTGCAAACTACAACCATTCTATTCTTAGTCTTCATCCAAAATTTGCCTATTTTAAAGCCCTTGGCCCATCAAAACTTTACAATAACAGAACATGGGGATAAATAAAATGTTTTGGGATTGATGAGGGATTTGTGATTTGTGCAAAATGAAATAATGAAAGGGAAATGAAAATGGGCCATGTTTTTTTATTATACATTCAACATCATAATCAACCTCTATTATAATAAACTTATATTGATAACCTTTAGGCCACTAGTTGATTCTAATGAATTTGACAAGTCAATAATATCCATACAACAACACTCAAGTTCTTATCAACATTTGTCGAAGTTCCACAGAACCAAATTCATCACCCAATTATCAACAAAAGAATGTATTAGATTCTGCCCTCCTAAATTAATTGTGCATCATCTTGCAGGATGGAAACCAATATAAATAGTTTGTTATCATGTTGTTGTGACATAAATTATAGAGGCAAATATAAATAACAAGTCGTGGCATGCTACTACAACAAGAAACTATATTTGTCTTTCATCAAACAGAACCAAATACTTCCATCATTCTGAATCACTGCAGCTTATACTATTGAAACTTATGAGAAGTCTGCAGAGGTCGACTTTCAATAATAGGTCATTTATAATAGCTATAACCAAAATGAAAACATCGACATCTTCATGTGAAACCATAGAGGACTATCAAACAAACACTTCCACAATTGATCATTGGGGACACATGAAGACTCTTGTTGGGATCCACAAAGACACTTCATAGCAGATGAGTCGAAAGGCATGCACGAATTTTGCAATGATATCCAAACCAACCAACATGTCAAAACAACGAGAGGCCATCCAGGTTCGAAACCCAATTTTAGTCAATGATTAAATTTATCTACAATGAGGAAGTAAACCATGATGAGGGAAGAATATATGAGAGGGTTTATAGATCAAGTTGAAAACGAACCAAAAAAGGAACAATTACCAATGGTAGCCACCACATATCTTCTCAACTATACCTACAACCCCATATTGATGGGTTGGAAGACCAACGAAACTACAACTTCCCACATAAAAACAAAAAATCTAGAGCTTATTCACAATTTCACTGTTAAAACCAAACCCAAAACCTTTTGCTTTAGCAACCAAACTCATAAAGACGTAATACATATCCATGTTGGGTTTCAAACAAAAAAAACTCTTGTTTTCCAAAAGCAAAAATGAAATGATAGCAGCAATGCAAACACACAAGGAGTGTCAATTTCTAACATTTTGTCACCGCTGGATATGCAAAACCCCTAGAGTCCAAGCGTAACTAGTGCAAAGGAACATGGGTATACCATAACAAAGAAAACCTAGAATCTTCTTATGTATAAACCCATAAAAGAAATCGAAACTAAAATTTACACTGGTGAATACCACGACCAATTTTCAACAACAAAATCATATCTACCATATACATATCCAATAACCCGATATTTCATTGCCAAGTTTCACACAATGCAGATAATAAAACTCATATGGTTTCATCGCAACAAGAACTCAAATGGAGAATGCCCTAAACTACATAGTGTTTTGTTTTGAACCCAATTATCTACACCGAATTGAATACACAAAACCTAGATCGCCACCCCATTCATCATCTTGAGTTTTAAAAAAAAACCACAATCTTCTTATAGTCACCATTTGAACCAGAAAGCAAAATACACACTGCATGTAGACTTCCAGAGTCAATATTTCACTTTTAATCAGAGCAAAGTTAAACAATTTGATGCATGGAAAAGCCAAAAGAATCGTACCAGTGGAAAATCACTTATTAACCTCGAGAGCAAACCAAATCCTTGACAATGGCCCAAAAGAATCAAAACAATAGTTAACAACAGTGCCCAAAACTCCAAATGAATGACATAACCAAAGGTGGTGTAGTTCATAATGGAGGAAGAACGATATGTGTTTACTGCACATCATTTCTACCCCTTCCCAACATTTAATGCTATTGACTACTCAGTCCATGGTGGAGCACACTTGGCTCATCAAATATTGACCAAAACTCAACATATGCCTTATAACTTTTTCACTTACCACCATACAATGCCAATCATATATTATACCAAAAGTATATGCATTCACCATAACATATTGCAACCACCTTTTGTATTCGTATCCCACATTCATTTCAACTAGGAGTAAAACAATCGTATAATAGTAATGACCCATGCCCATAATATGTAACATAAAATGAGATTTATGTTGTTTACACAAGAGTTTGAATTAGAATTTGTATTTGATAATATGCCAAAGCTTTAATATCCTCATATAGTAGCTCAATATCAAGTGTCAAATAAAAACACTTTTAAACCCATAGTGGAAGTATAAACAAACACCAAAATTGTATATAATAAGATCATTGATGACCCTTTTCCTCCCTTTTTTTTGCGAATGCCAGTGATTTATGCATATGTCAAAGGCATGCCACTAAACTTTGACCAGAACCAAAAACTTGGCAAAATTCGTGCGCCAAGCGGAGGGAATCAATTTTCTTTGCTAGCTAATAAGGGGTCCCACCTATTAGTTATTATTATTGATAATATAAATAATAGTGCATTTGATACAGGTGGATATTGGTGGCCACCTACCTATTCCACTTGGACCACCACCATTGTTTCTTTCAGTTTTTGAGTTTCCTTAATTGTAGCACAAGTTACTATTTTTGGTAGTTTTTCGGGTCCTGAAGTTCCGGAGCCGTTTTGAGGCCCTAAATGACGTTTTTTGGGCATCAAACCTCCGTTGAATATGAAATCCCATTCCAGACTTGATATTCTTTGTCAGCAGTTGTAGTCCTCAGATAGATCTTTCTAACGATGTATCATGCGCATCAAATGAAGATAGTATGCCAAAGTTACGACCTCGGGAAATTGATGTACCAATTTACCCCGACGGGGCCCATATTCAGGCATTTCATCTCCTAGGGTTAGGTTTTTGGATGTTTAGGGTTTTCCATTGTTTCTCAATAATATATAGGCCTTCGAGCCTCATTTTAACATAGAGTTCAGAGGCCTGTATCCGCCACATCTCTTCTCAGAGATAAGCTACCAACGTCCTAGCTAGTTTATTTCCATTATGTCTGTAAACAAATTTCAGTTCTTTGATATTAATGAAATGAAGTGTTATTTCTGCTGCATCTTTGTATTTATGGTTATTTGTGTATTCTGTTGCGTTCCTACATAAATTCGGATCAGTGGTATCAGAGCGGTCTACTCTTTCTCGATCCTTCTTTGCATGTCCCCAACAAGGTTGAGGTATAAGGAGTCAGGGCTTGATCTGGTTGAACCTTTGCAAGATCAACCTCGCAAAGCCCGACGACCGCCCATGGGGGACGAAAAGAAAGATGAGGGAGCATGAGATCCTATCAAAATATTGCTCGAGGAGGCCCTTGAAAAACAAAGGAATGCGATGATGGATAACTTCGCCTAGATCCTTCAACGATTGCCCGCCTGACAACGCATCTGCATCCAACAACCAGTCTGGAGGCACAACCCCTTTTAAGGTACAAGTAAACTTTGGAATTCCCATATTTGATGGCCAAATAGATGTAGGCGCTGTAGATAGATGGTTGAATCTATTAGAAGGATATTTATCGGTTCATGACTTTTCCGATCGGGAGAAGATTATTTTTTCATTGCTCAAAGCCGCCCCCCATGTCAAGGACTGGTGGGAAACCTACTGTGAGAAAAAGGACAAGGAGGAATCCTCTCTATTCTCGACCGTACCCACTTGGAATTATTTTTGATATGCCATCAAGGAAGAATATTATCCCATGGGGAGCTATGAGGACAAGTACACACAATGGAATATGTTGCGACAACAAAGGGATCAAGATGTACATGAGCCGACGAATCTGTTCCATACCCTGCGCACAAAGTTTTGTATCAAAGATTCGGAGAAACATTTGGTGCTGAAGTACTGTAGTTGTCTGCACAGATACATTCAAGAGGAAATGGAGTTCCTTGACATCTCCTTGCTTGGTACGACATACCGTTATGATGCCAAGATTGAGCAGAAATTCAAACAAAAGAAGCGAGACTTTGGAACTTCGAATCAAAAGCAAGCGAAAAGTGCCCCCAAACCGCAGAACAAAGGACAAAGCCAAGGCATGGCGGCTCAAGACAACCTGCCAAAGCCGTAAGAAAAGAACAACACCGCGAAGCTGAAGAAGTACACAGGAAAGAGGTGTGAGTTCCATAAGAGCTCCACTCACAACACAAATGAGTGTTGGACCAAGCAGTCATTGGTGGCCGAGATGAAGGCTTTTGAATCAAATGCATGCTCCGACACTGAATTAGAACCCGAGAAGGGGAATGACAGAGGGAAGCAGATTATCGATGCGGAGCCCAACGTCACCATTGCCACCACAAAGATCCAAAAGGAAGAACTGGAAGATCCAAAGGAGGAGGATCGTCTCTTCCACTCCCAGATGTGGGTAAAGGGTTCCCCACTACAGTTCATTGTTGACAGTGGGAGCCAAAAGAACCTCATTTCAGCAGTGGTCGTGAAGCGGTTGGGCTTGCTGACCACAACACACCCATAGCCATACACCATCAGGTGGCTTCACCAAGGATGTGATCTCCACATCAGCCAACAATGCCGCCTTCTCTACAACATCAAGCCCTTCACCGATGAGGTATTATGTGACATTGCTCCTCTTGATGTTTGTGATGTATTATTAGGCTAACCATACTTGTGGAAGTGACATGCTATGTATGAGTCCCGACCTCGTGTTTTTATTGTTACCTTGGGAAATAAGTTGTACATGATACCAGAGGTACCACAGCCTGCTGCTATCTCTTTGATTACTACAAAACAATGCAGTAAGCTCATTTCCAAAACCGGGAAATTTGTTTTCCTGATGATCCGCCCACAAGGAAAGAAGAATACTGTGGCCACGACCTCCGAACAGGGCTCCTCCGCACGACAACAACAAATGGACAAGGTCGTGGAGGAGTATCGAGACATCTTCACCTCATCCGCAGGGGTGCCTCTACACTGTCAGGTCAAGCACCCCATTGATCTGACCCTAGGTGAGCCATTGCCCAATGGACCGATCTATCAGCACTCTGTTATGGAGAACGATGAAATCAAGAGGCAGATTCAACAACTACTGCAGAAAGGTCATATCCAGCCAAGTTCATCGCCCTGTGGGAGCTCGATCGTGTTGGTGCAGAAGAAGGATGGGACTTGAAGGCTCTGTATTGACTATCGAGCGCTGAACAAGATCACTGTCTGGAATAGGTACCCGATCCCACTGATTGATGACCTTCTAGACTAATTCAAAGGAGTGAAATATTTCAACAATATCGAATTGAAGTCTGGGTATCACCAGGTACCAATCGAACCGTCCGATGTATGGAAGACTGCCTTCAAAGCCAAGGAAGGCCTTTTTGAATGGCTGGTCATGCCTTTTAGGTTGAAAAATGCTCCCGCAAACTTCAGAAGGCTGATGGACAACATCTTGTGGCCATTCACCAACTCATTTGTAGTAGTGTACTTGGATGACATCCTGATCTTCAACCAGACTTGGGAAGAGCACCTCCACCACATCCCACAGGTCCTCGAAACACTGCGGAAACACAAGTTGTGTGCTAATTTGAAGAAGTGCACTTTTGGCATGACCCAAGTTCAGTGTCTGGGATACATTATTGATGAGCGTGGGGTGCATGTGGATTCAACCAAGATCCAAGTCATCCGAGATTGGCCAACCCAAACCACTCTAACAGAGCTTCGCAACTTTCTGGGTCTTGCTAATTTCTACCGCAGGTTCATGTTGGGATTCTCTCATATCACTTGGCCCTTGAGTCAAGTCATCAAGGGATGAGAGAAAGCAAAATTATTTTGGTCGGAATCTCAACAGAAGGCATTCGTAGAATTGAAACATCGCATCTGGTATGTCCCAGTGCTCACATTACCAGACTTGCAACAACCATTTGAGATCGAGACAAATTCCTTTAACTATTCTATTGGGGCAATTCTTACTCAACAGGGGCATCCAATGGCATATCACAGTGAGACACTGTTCGATACAGTCCGAAAGTATCCCACTTATGACAAATAAATTTATTCCATTGTGCAAGCTTTCCGACAATGGAAGCATTACATTTTGGGGAAGGAAATGATCATCCACACAGACCACCGACCCCTACAGTTCATACAGACATAAGGGAAGTTGCAGAACGATAGCCATCATAAGTGGTCCACGTATCTGCAACAGTCTCATTTGAACATCAAGTACAAGAAGGGAAACACCAATAATGTTGCAGACTACCTCAGCCGACCACCGATCGTGGCGATAACCATCATGCTCAACTCTTGTGGGCATGAGACTTCTGATTGGCCGCTTCTCTACAAGAGCGATCTAGAATTCGGTGACACATACAAGACGCTCTTGGAGGGTAACCAAATTCCAAATTTTCACCTCCAGAATGCACTACTATGTCACCTAGGACGCCTTTGTGTTCCTTCAAGCAAGTGTGTCAAGATGATTTGGGAAGCACACTACAGTCGGGTCGTTGGGCATTTTGGGGTCGAGAAAATAGTGGCAGTATTGCAGAAGTATTTCTATTGGCCAAACCTTCGACAGGATGTCGGGAAGTATATCAGATTCTGCACTTCCTGCGCCATTGCCAAATCGACCATCAAGAAGTAAGGCCTCTATACTCCACTACCTACCCCTAGTCGACCTTGGGAATCCATCTCCATGGATTACATGTCGGGCCTTCCTTCTACTAAGCATGGCAACAACTGTGTTTTCGTGGCCATTGACAGATTCTCAAAGATGGCCATTATGGCGGCCTACAAGAAGAATATCACAGCAGAAGCCACCGCTAAACTCTTCTTTGAATGAGTGTGGGTACACTTTGGGATCCCACAGTCTATCATCTTAGATCGGGACAATAGGTTCCTCAGTACATTTTGGTCCAACCTCTGGTCAATGCTGGACACCAAGCTCACCAAGTCCACAACTTTCCATCCCCAAACTGATGGCTAGACATAGGTCATCAACATGATGATCGTACACATTTTGCGCATGTACAACTCAAAGTATCCACGCACATGGGATGAGAGCCTCCCTTATGTGCAAGATAGCTATAACCGGGCCCTCCACAACTCAATCGACCATAACCCCTTTCAGGTGGGCTTGGGATTCCAGCCACTATGTCCCATTGACGTAGCCATGCCATTCGCAACTACTCAGGTTGATTCGGCTCATGTCCATTCTGAAGTTGCTAAGGCGAACAACTTCATTGAGCACATTCAACACATTCGCCAACAGGTTCATGACATATTGTAGAGATCCAATGCTAAGTACAAGCAACGACATGATCAACATCGGGTGCAACACAACTTCCAGGTGGGCGACAAAGTGTGGTTATATTTGCAGAAGGAGCGACTCGCTGGACCCCACCACAAGCTTTGTCTGCTCCAATATGGGCCATACACCATCACCAAGGCTGTAGGGGACAATGCCTTCAAGCTCAGTATTCCACCATTCCATGGTCTTCACCCAGTGTTCAATGTGGACCGCCTTCAACCCTACTTTCCACCTCTACTGGACACATCCGACATGGCAGAACAACTCACACCAACATAGTTAAAACCAGACTGCATGGAACAAGCCACAACTGATCGGATTATGGACACACAGATCAAGAACACTTGCCAATAGAAGATACAACTATATCGATTTGTCAAAGCAGGCCAACTCCTTCACCAGGGCAAGTGGCTCACCAGGGACCAAGTTCAGTAGAAGTTTCCTCATCTCATGGAGGAACTCAACGCAATGGAGACCATTGTTTCCTAAGGGGAGAGGAATGATCCAGGTAGATATTGGTGGCCACCCGCCTATTCCACTTGGACCACCACCATTGTTTCTTTCAGTTTTTCAATTTCCTTAATTGTAGCACAATTTACTATTTTTGGCAGTTTTTTGGGTCCTGAACTTCCGGAGCCGTTTTGAGGCCCTAAACGACGTTTTTTTGGGCATCAAACCTCCAACGAAAATAAGTCCCCAATTCAAACTTGATATTCGCTGTCAACAGTTGTAGTCCTCGGATAGATCTTTCTAACAATGTATCATGTGCGTCAAACGAAGATAGTATGCCAAAGTTACGACCTCGAGAAATTGATGTACCAATTTACCCCGACGAGGCCCATATTCTGGCGTTTCATCTCCCAGGGTTAGGTTTTTGGATGTTTAGGGTTTTCCATTGTTTCTCAATAATATATAGGCATTCGAGCCTCATTGTAACACAGAGTTCAGAGGCTTGTAGCCGCCACATCTCTTTTCAGAGATAAGCTACCAACGCCCTAGCTAGTTTATTTCCATTTTGTCTGTAAACAAATTTCAATTCTTTGATATTAATGAAATGAAGTGTTATTTCCGCTGCATCTTTGTATTTATGGTTATTTGTGTATTCTGTTGCGTTCCTGCATAAATTCAGATCAACATTGCAACTTCTTTGCAGGAAGGACTTGTGTTGCGCTTTTGTGCATCAACAAGGTGCTTTATCTATAATGTTTTTTCCCGAATAAAAAAAGAAGTGGCAAGATTTGAGAATGTTGAATTCTTTCATGTGCTCAAGGTGCACAATTGACAAGTAGACTCATTGGCAAATAAGGTAAGCAAGCTAGAACACGGTATCCTCAAATTAAAAAATGGGGAATTAACCTTACTTATCCTCTAATCATATGATGTTAAGGTCAATGATCAAGCCAAGCATATCATACACTTAGCACCATAATACACATGAGGTGGATTTATACCAAGTTCGAAGCTTGGGACATGCATTTACTGCGATTCATTCATGGATTTTATCATTAATGTAGGTGAGAATATGGATGAGAAGAATGAGAATTTGATGTTTGTGGTGCTTCTATGGGTTGTTTTTTTGTTGTAGCCGATTCTACTTCAGGGTTTAGAGTTGTCCTTGCTTCTTCTGAGGAATTGCATTTCTGGGTCTTGGTTGGCTCTTGTCCTTGAATTGGGTGGAATTGAACTCCTAAACGTAAACAATTTCTTTGGAGTAAGGGGAATTGGCCTCTTTCGGGTGTCTAGTGAAGGTGGTGTCAGTCACATTATTTGTGGTCCCTTTGTGTCTCATTCCTAGAGGGATATTGGTGTTCTGGCTTAGTGCCATGTTTTATTTGGTTGGAATGGTGGTTGGGGAGGTTCTTTCAACTTAATAGCCACGACTTATCAAGAACAAGGGATTGAAGCTTCTTTCGTGCAGCATTGGTAGTGCTATCAATTCTTGGTAGGGGAGTCTTACTTTGTCTTTGTCTATATCGGGTTACAAATTAGTGATAGTTTTTCTAGTCTGAGTGTGGCTTGGGAAAAACCAAGACAATCTCAAGGTTTTGGTTGGAGATTTCAATGGACCATGGGCATGTTGGTTGGTGTCCACTGTGAGAGACCACATATATTCGACATGTGCTTAGAAGACATGAGACACTCATTGTTGGTAATAAAACTACAATCTCTACTATTGCAGATAGAATGTAGAATCAAGAAGCCAATAGGGATGGTGAAGTCGCCTTGTTGATGGAAACTCTACTCCAATAGAGACAACAAATAACAGAGCTTCAGGTTGAGTGTGCTACTCTAAAGATAACAATTGTTGGTCTAGTCAATATCAACACCATGGCTTATTCCATGGCCATGTTATCCATTCGGTCATCTAGGGACAAAGAGAATGAGACGATGCAACAATAGCCCAAGAATGTGGAGATGGAGCATGCAGATCAAAACTTGACAAACGACGAAAAGAAGCTCATGGATAGTTAGATCTTATATAATGCTCTTACATGTTTTTTTAAAGTCTATCCTTTTTTTAAAATCTGATATTCAATTGACTCAAAGGAAATTTTCCAATACATATAGGGAAACAAGGCTCGAAGCCATTACAACAATACTCATTGTGATATGTCATTTTTATGGGAACTGAGCCGGGGTGGAGAGGATAAAATCAATTCCTCTTAACCATTCAAGCTATACCCAATTAACTTTTCCTTTAAAGTCTATCTATTACTAATAGTCTTAATAGTCTTTATGAGGGTTAAAAGTATTCATTGATGTATTTGAAGTCTCCAAATCATTGTTAGCAAACCGCTAAAATAAAACGTTGTAGGCTAAACATTCTAGGGAACGACGATTTTTTTGGGGACATTTCCCTGAAATCCGACGAGAAATTGTTAGATTCGTAGATTTGAGTGATTATTTCTATATAATCCGAGTGTCCCAAGGCTTTTTTAGCATGCTGAATCCATTTCTGCATTCAAAAATGGATTTTGAACAACAAAAAATAGTTATTCATATAAATTTATATCATCGAATTCCAACAAAAAAAATCATTTCGTAGAACAACTAGACAACACCAAATAAAACACTTAAGTCAGAGTTATCAAGCATGGTCACTTGTAAGATTGAAAAGAGAATATTGGCGAATTGGCGTGGAGAGATAAAAAAATTAATTGGAGTAAGCTTAGTGACCAAAAGAATCCCAAGAACCATGATGCAATGAAGATATCTCCTATTTATACATTCACTGGTTCTTCTGAAGATATCTTTGGTGGACAAATGTTTGGAATACATGGGTTTCTGCTTAATTTACCAGATTGGAAACCGTGAAAGGCAACGCACATGGAAAGGAAGAGGAGAGATGAACGCGTGGGTGCCGCGGTTTCACCAGAAATATTACAAACCTGCTTTCCAGTAACTATGAGCGCTTGTTGGGCGGGGTCATTCTCATTCAAATGAGCAAGTTACGCGGTGCATAGGCCTGGAAATGCTACTTCTTGAAACCTGCACCGTATAAATCCTATAAATTCAATCTAATCTCACCATAGAATGCATTAATCTGCAGAATATTTCAGGAAATTGTAAACTATTCTTAATGGCGGATATTGCATTAATCATGGCCGAAGATTACCTCAGCAACCGCGACTCTGATACAACTGTTCATGTGTAAGTTTACTTATGACAGGTCATCTTTCTTGGCTGTTTGTGCACTCATATCATGTGATTCTTTGACTTATCAGTGGAGTGTGTGAATTACCCAACCATCTATTTCTTTGTTGTTTGTGGACTCATACCATGTGATTCTTTGACTTATCATACCATGTGACTTATCATTGGAGTGGGTGAATTACCTAATCATCTTTTTGTCTTATTACTTTAATGGATGAATTATCCATCTACCTCCATTAAGTGTTGTCTCCTCTAAGCCTATTACTTCAATGGATGAATTTTCCATCTACCTCCACTAAGTGTTATCTAGTCTTAGCCTATTGTATATTGTAAATAGAGGAGCTGTTCATTGTAATCAAATAAGTAGATCAAATAAATCAGTCTCTCTTTTGTGTTGTTTCCTCTTAGCCTATTACTCCAATGGATGAATTATCCATCTATCTCCACTAAGTGTTGTCTAGTCTTAGCCTATTGTATATTGTAAATAGAGGAGCTCTTCATTGTAATCAAATAAGTAGATCAAATAGATCAGTCTCTCTTTTGTGGATAGTTGTTGGTCTTTGCAGTTATCTTGAACCTGTAATATTGTTTTTTCTCAATATCACAATATTGTTTTTTTCAATATTTACATAATATCGAAACCATTTGCTGCATATTTGATTCTATAAATCCATTTACAACGAACTAGTTTTTGTCCCTTTGGAAGAGGATCAAGATTCCATGTGTGATTCTTCATCAATGAAGAATACTCCTATGTCATGGCAACATCCCATTCAGGTATCCCAACAAATTCAAAAAATTGTTGTGGATCATTTAATATAATATGACTCAAAAAAGAGACACTTGTTGTTTGTGACCGAATAGGGGAAGACACTGAGGCAGAACAGCTGAAATCGGTTGGCTTATAGCCATACCTGTCAGGCCTCTTTTCTCTCATGAGAGCTCCTCCTGAGCTGCAGTTCTGGATCAAGTTGTTCTCTGTTGGTGTAAATGGTAGATTTTCTTCTGGCTAATGTTGATATTGAACTTCGAAATGGTCATCATCATCTTCTTGTACAAAAGCAAAACTGTCAACATGATCTACACCATTGTCAGCATGACAATTTGAGGGTGGAGATGTATTTGATGTGGGGTTGAAGCCTTCATCGAACCAGACAGATCTTCGAAAGAAGATTTTTTTAGAAATAGGATCAAATAACCTATATGTTTTTATATCCTTACAATAACCAACAAATATTAATGGTTGACTCTTCTTCTCCATAACCTTGTACTTTTCAACTGGAATCAAGGCCCATGCTAGACTGCCAAATACTCTAAAAGTAGAAACATCATGCTTAACATGGCACCAAGCTTTCTCTATAGTCTTATGCAGAACTTCCTTATGAGGCAAATTTACTGCTTCAGCCCAGAAAGAAGGTGCCATGTTCTTGGACTGAATCATACAGTTTGCCATTTCTTTCAGTGTCTGGTTATTTCTTTCAGCAAAGCCAATTTGCTGAGGGGTGTAGGGAACATAGAGCTGATATTGAATGCCATGTTCCCTACAAAAAATCTGTGAATATTGGGCAATCTAGCATGAGCCCTTGATTCGAATTGAAAAGTGCAAGGATATGGAGAAAAAGAGTCAATCATTGATATTCGTTGGTCACTGCGAGGATATGAAAGGCATAGAGATTATTTGATCCTATTTCTAAAGAAATCTTCTTTCGAAGAGCTGTCCTGTTCGATGAAGGCTTCCCACATCTCCATCCTCAAATTGTCATGCTGACAATGGTGTAAATCATGTTAGACAGTTTTGCGCTTTTGTACAAGAAGATGATGATGATGACCATTTTGTTGGTGGACAAATGCTTGGAATCCATGGGTTTCTGCTTAATTTACCAGATTGGAATCTGTGAAAGGCAACGCACATGGAAAGGAAGAGTAGGAGAGATGAACGCGTGGGCGCCGCGGTTTCACCAGAAACTTTTCAAACCTGCTTTCCAATAACTATGAGCGCTTGTTGGGCGGGGTCATTCTTATTCAAATGAGCAAGCTATGCGGTGCATAGGCCTGGAAATGCGGCTTCTTGAAACCTGCAGCGTATAAATCCTGTAAATTCAATCTAATCACACCATAGAATGCATTAATCTGCAGAATATTTCAGGAAATTATAAACTATTCTTATTCTTTTTCTTTTCTCTGGTTTCATCTGTCTTGTTTCTGGAGGGTTAACAATAGAGTAATGGCGGATATTGCATTAATCATGGCCGAAGATTACCTCAGCAACGGCGACTCTGATACAATAAGCAGAGTGAATGTTAATACGAGAGAAGGAAAGGGACATCCACGCTCTCAACTCACGGAAGGAATTCTCATGCAGATCAGACAATTAAAGATAAGGAGCGATGCTGTGCAAGGAGTAGCTGTCCCTCTGAGCACGGCGTTTCTGGAAGGATTCTTCTCCTCTTAAAATTGATGGGGAAACCCGCCCCTTCTTTGAATGTACAGTCAAATTTATTCATTGTTTGTTAATAATTATGAGAATTTGGTAACACACATAGATTAAACTAGTTCCTCTTCCTGCTATTCAGTTTTGTACGGTTCTTCTTTCTCTTTGTAGGGTTGTAATTGTGGGGTTTTATGTAAGCCTGTGTACAATCAGTCATGATCTCCTGTTTATACATCATTCACTGATTCTTCTCAAGATATGGTTGATTGACAAATGTTTTGGAATTTGTTGTTTAATTTATTAGATTTAAAGTTAATCGATTGCCATTCCTGTGTTAGTCTGAAAGTTCTCCAGCAAGTAAGATGCCTTGAGCATCACTAATGAATCCGAGTCGGTGGTGAAAAACTCCCTCACACATTACTCGCTAAATTATGAATCTATTTACAATTTTAGTGATACAGAATAAGTTAAGCAAATAGATACTCTTCAAACATATCAGTTTCCAAAAGAAATAAGAGAAGCCCATTACATGAAATTCGAATAACTCTTGTATAAGCTTGGGAATTCTAAAATGCTCTGTTTTACTGCATCTGGATGCCCATTTCAGGGATTTGGAATAACTCTGGTATAAGCTTGGGACTTCTAAAATGCTGTCTTTTATTGCATCTGGATTCCAGCTAGTCAATGGACAGAGAAAACGATTATTTGAGTAAAATTCTGTGGTAGAGCAAGAACAGAGGCTAAGTAGAATAATTATTCCATTTTTTTCTTTTGTGGTATGCCATAAGGGCATTTCTTACCTGGCTATCCCATAAAGCATAGTTGCCCATAACAATAGATTCCTATTACCTGCCTGGGAAGAAGGATTGCTATTACAAGGCATGGATATGAGACGTTGTACATGATATAATAAGATGACTTTACTGAACTTCAGGCAAAGCACTA
>ML837085.1:92690-103634 GCA_009831015.1 Picea engelmannii | reverse complement strand
AGGTTTCTATATTTTCTCTCTCACCACTTGTTGCACACATTCACACATCTAGTCTGACATCATAGGGGAACCACAGAACCCCCGTCGTTCACGACGATTGCTCAACCTCCCTCCTATCTTAGGGGGAGTATCTGGTCGTACCCGCTCATCGGTACCTCCTTCGCACACTCCTGTGAGTGCTACCATCTTAGGATCAGCTTTGCTTGGTTCTACATTACTTGGGTCATCTTCCCAAGGCCATCCGTTCACTCGCTCTCCTTTACAAGGAAGTGGGGGACCCACGTCCTCTCAAGGAGGAAGCACCAACCCACCTAGTCCCCATCAAGGGTCAGGTTAAAAACAAACTATGGCTGGAGCTAACCCTCCCACCCCACTACAGATGCCATATTTGGCCTCTCTCAACATACTGGATCTCACCAAACTCACCAATGATCCTATATTGCATGACGCCACATGGACTGCAATGCCAACCAAACTTCCTTCAGACATACCTAAGTTTGAAGGAAAGGCAGGGGATGACCCCGCCAACCATGTCATGACCTTTCATCTATGGTGCTCTTCCAATAGCATTATGGATGATTCCATCAGACTGCGATTATTTCAACGCACACTCACTGGCCCTTCGGCCAAATGGTATGTCGAAGAAAAATTAGGGTCCCACACGACCTTTGAGTCATTGGCCAAAGCATTCTTGAACTTCTTTCAATTACCCATCTGCCACGACAATGGTCTCAAACTACTGTCGAACTTCAAACAAACCTCAGCCACCCACATCGCCGACCACATTCATGAGTGGCGTAGGCGACGTAGTTTGTGCAAAGCAGAAACCACCAAGCAACAATGTCTCGACTGGTTTCTTAGATCACTCGTCTCTCTCCTCGGTAAGGATGTAGCTTCCACCTTCCCTCAATCCGAAGAGGAAGCCATCAGTAAGGCCCAACAGTATGATGTCATTTATGCATAGTTAGGGTACTTATACACAGTACTTCTTGATCTTCCAAAACCTGTGCCATTTGGCCAAGACAAACCTGGGATGTCTCACTCAACAGACGGACTAATAGGTGCCACCACACACCACGGTCCACAACCCCAACCACCACTGATGTATGGAACACCTCAATACCCGCTGGCATATGGGGGCACTCCTTATTACCCCCCACCCCCTTATCAACAACCATACCCTGTTGCTATACCTCCACCCATCAGTGGACCAACACTGGCACCTCCCATACATCCACCTATTCCCACAAACAGTGGTACTCCCTCAACCTCAACTTATAGTACTAGTGAAAGCACTACGCCTTCCTGTGTACCTTATGGATCAGTACCACCACAAAATCCATACTTCCCATTTCCTAGTCCTCCACAACCCATGGCTCCCCCACATCCACATGCGGGGGTAAATTTTGTTCAACCTTCTACTGCTCAAAAATACCAAAATTTTGAACAATTGAACATAGCCAATCCAACTCATCCATCAAACAATGCCAAGAAGAAAGGTCGGAATAGGAATAACAACCCCGGTCAAGGCGAGAATCAACCCCCACAACACCAACCACATGGGGGCAACCAGAACCAAGGGAACCAAAATCCCCAAGGGGGAAATAATAAAAAACACCAAGGAAGGAATAATGTCAAAACCATCTTCCCTTGTTCCCTTTGCGGTGAGTTCAGTCATTACACTCACCATTGCCCCCAGATCACTGATTTCAAACAGCTAAAAGATTCTGGTAGTCTTCCCCATTCTCCTGCACAAACCACCCCTCAGCAGGTACCACAAAAATACATACAGCAACCCCCACCCGTCGTGCTGCAAAATCCTATTCCGCATTAAGGTGTGATCAACACCCAATAGGACACACAACATCCCCCACCTCAGGTGGGACAATACCACAACCCCAACAATCCAACAGAGTGCACAATTCTCCTCACCAGTGAGGAAGAAATTCTTCTGCAAACACGTAATCGTCAGTATCATACACCTGCTGAGTCTCCTCCCATCTCTCCAGAGACAAACCCGACACCAACAGGACCCCCGTTGGTGATCCCTCGCCCGTCCGCCGAACCACCACTTCACATCCCTCGCATCCCCTTGCGCAGGAATGTCCACAATCCACAGGCCAGGGCAACCCATAACTATAGCTTGGTAGACGACTTAGCACAATCCCCGACTGCCATGTCAGTCTTGGAAGTCCTCCAGACTTGTCCCACGCAGTGGAAATATTTACTTTCCGCCTTGGGGGCAGTCGACCCGGCTGATACTCGACTCATCACCTTTGATCTTGATAGAGGAGAACCCCGTCTTCCCATCTTGATCGCTTTTCAAATACCAGTGAAAATACGGAACATCACAGTTCATCGGTGTATCATCAATGAAGGTGCCTCTACGTGCATCATGTCCAAAACAGTATGGAAGAAACTTGGTTCTCCGGAACTCATTCCCTCTGCCATTACATTACTAGCTTATGATGGACGACCATCCTCTCCTGAAGGGCTCTTCCAAAATGTTCCCATTGAACTCGGGGGCAAGACTATTCTCATTGATATTGAAGTTATCGACGCCCCACTCGATTATAATATCCTATTCGATCGTAGCTACATGTACGCTATGAAGGCAGTGGCCTCTTCTGTCTTTCGAACAATGATGTTCCCCCATAATGGGAAGATCGTGACTATCGACCAAGTCTCACATTATGAGCGTAACCCATCTGCCAACCTCGATAACATTCTTCCTCTCATCCACACCAACCAAGACGCCTACCCACTCATCGAGATGGGTCCAGGGATTTTCAAAGATCCATCCTTGTTAGGGACATACCACGGAGCACCACCACTCCTTCATCCTCCTAACTAGGTATGCGTCATATCATCTAATGAAACTCACACGGAGGATGCTCTTCCTCCTCAGGAGGCTTCAGTCATTATTGACGTCTCAATAGTCGCAGAACCACTCCAGCCGGAGCCTCCTGCGCACTCATCGACCTCAACAGTCCACAAATCCACATCCCCTCAAGAGAATAATCCCGCCTGGGAGAGATTCCCCCAACCCCTTACCCAAATTCCCTTCTTTTACCCTCCACCAGGTATCGAAGCTTTTCAGGTAGCCGCAACGCTCACACTACCTAATATGGTGTTAGCAATTCCATTTTGGTATTTACACCCACCAGAGATGGTCCCTCGACCACAGGAAGGACTTCCCATGACAGTTCCTATCCTTACCCCCACCACTCCACTTCCTCCACGCATCCCACCACCTTGCACACTATGTGAGAAAGAGGGCCACCAAACCAACAATTTCCCTTCACTACCTGAATTAAGGAATTTGATTCCCCCCAATCAAACTCCCACAACACCCATCGCTACTACTAGTCCCACCACTACCACCAACCCTTCCAGTAGTAAAGGGTTGAGGACCAAATATGCTTGTGCTATATGTTCAGAGTATGGCCATTACACCCACCATTTCCCAGCACTGCCATGCTTTCGGCAGACATTAGCGACTGTATGCCAGAACTTCCAGAACAACCCACGCCCTGTTGTGTCCTCTACCACAAATATCACTGACATTCGCTATGTCACCACTTCAGTTTATGAACGTATGAGATGCCCTTGTGCTCTCTGCGATTCATTAGCTCATTTTACATACCAGTGTCCTATGATCCTTGCATACAGGCAACGTCAATTGGCCCTGCGTCACCGACCCGCAGAGGCGATCATTGACATTACTTCGTCACTCGAGGATCTTCATGTCATTTCTCCAGAGCCCGAGGCACTCCCAACGCCTCCATGGTTCTTAAATGACGTCTTTGAGGATTTACCCCGCAACCCCCCCAACTCTCCTGCTCATTCCCCTACGGAGACTTTCCACCCAACCACCACGGGTACCCCTCAGTACTTCAATATATGGTTCACGTCGAGTGAACCCTCAAAATCTGCTCGCACTATTCCCCTTGCTCTCCAGTAGGGGGCAATCCCACTAACGCTGAGATCACTCCTCACGACCCCTTGTATTCCCGACATTTCCAATGCGACGAGGAAATACTCGAAGAGTTAAACCACCTAGACTCACCCTGGGATGCGCTACATCACCGAGCACTCTTCTCTCCACAGGAAGCCCTTATGCCTCCTAACCAAAACCCCATTTACACCATCGAAACCAAAGATTTTATCCCATCTGGGCCTCTCGATTGGTTCAACAATCCTATTCCTGCCCCTGATGCATTTGAAGAAGGAAACATGGCCAACATTTCCCCCACCATTAAAATCGACATTTCCATTAAAAACGACATCGTCGAAGAAATCATCATTGGAGCTGCTTACACTCCTCAGGAAATCGCCGCATATAAAGCCCTCTTCCAGGAATACAGGGATATTTTTTCCTGGTCATACATGGAAATGCCTGGCCTCGATCCCTCTATTGTTGAACACCGCATCGACACCTGGCCTGACATCACACCAGTCCGCCAAAAACAACGACCGCTACACCCAGCCAAAGCGATGGCTATCAAAGCCAAAATTGACAAATTACGTGCTGCAAGGTTTATTTACCCCATCGCTTATACTTCATGGGTTTCCAACCCTGTACTTGCCGACAAAAAATAGGGCACTATCCGCGTCTGCACAGACTTTCACGATCTCAACAACGCATGTCCCAAAGACAACTTTCCAACGCCATTCATCGATCAAATTATCGACGACTGCACTGGCCATGAGGCTCTCTCCTTTATGGATGGATTCTCTGTCTATAACCAAATCCACATCCACCCAGCCGATCAATATAAAACCGCATTCATTACCCCGTGGGGTACCTTTGCATATCGTGTCATGCCTTTCGGCTTAAAAAATGCTGGCGCAATGTTCCAGCGGGAAATGACATACATCTTCCACGATCTGGCTAAAATCATCCTCGCCTACTTGGATGACCTCACAACTCGATCCAAGAAACACACCCAGCATCTCGATGATTTACGAATCATCTTTCAATGGTGTCGACAGTACAATATCCGCTTGAATCCTCTCAAGTGTGTGTTCTGTGTCACCGCAGGGTGCCTCCTCGGGTTTATCGTTTCCCAAAGCGGTATTACCGTGGACCCCCTCAAAGTTCAAGATATCACCGAAATTCCACCTCCCCGGAATTTACGACAACTTCAGAGTCTATAGAGAAAAGCTAAATTTCTCAGATGCTTTGTTCTTGATTACGCCATACGCGCACATGGTTTCCTTCGCTTACTACGTCACGACACCCCATTTCATTGGGACGACCATGCCCAACAGTCATTTGATGATTTGAAAGCAGCGCTTTCAAATGCACCCTTAATTAGTGCACCTGACTATAATCGCGACTACATCCTCTACGTATCAGCATTAGCTGTATCAGTAGCCGGCATCCTCGTCCATCTCGGAGATGACAATCATGAAAACTTCATTTACTACGTTAGTAAGAACCTCTCAGGGCCACCCTTGAAGTATAAACACGAAGAGAAACTTGCTCTTGCAGTTGTCCTTGCAGTCCAGAAACTGCGCCATTACATTCTGCTTCGCACCACAAAGTTCGTCGCAGATTCCAACCCTATGCAGTACTTGCTCAGCCATCGACAAGTTAGCAACAATGTCGCTCGATGGATCATTATCCTTCAGGAATATGACCTCAAGTTCTCAACACCAAAGAGTAAGAAGACCCTCGTTCTCATCGAATTTGTCACGGGCCTTCCCTCTGACACCACCAGTGCCCCCGTCAACACCGACTTTCCAGATGAACATCTCTTTTACATCATTACAGATGATCCTTGGTATGGAGACCTCCTCATCTACCTACGAACTCAAAAGTTTGGTAACCACCTTTTACGAGATGATCGTTGACGTATTCGCCATCAGGCCCCACGCTATCTCCTCATCGGAGACATCCTATACCGGCGGGGCGTAGACACCATTCTTCGTCGGTGCCTGACTATTGATGAGGCCAACAGAGTCTTAAACGAATGCCATAGCGGCGCATGTGGGGGCCATATTTTGGGTATATCCACTGCTCAAAAGATCATCCGAGCCGGTTACTTTTGGCCTACCTTGTTTCACGATTGCATCCACGCCGTGAAACGTTGTGAGCAATGTCAGCTCTATGCCAATAAAGCCCGGGCACCCCCCGCCCTTCTTCACCCTGTCATTACCGCCGACCCCTTTTGTAAATGGGGCATCGAATTTATGACTTGTAATCCCCCCTCCAGCAATGGTCACAAATACATTGTTGTCGCCATTGATTACTTCACCAAATGCGCTGAAGCTATGCCCACTTTCAACAACACCGTTGACACCGCAGCACGCTTTTTCTTTAATCACGTCATATCTCATTTTTGCGTACCACTCCAACTTGTTTCTGATCATGGGAAACACTTCAAGAATGAGATCTTTGTCAAACTCTCATCTCAGTTAGGCTTCTCTCAAGAGTTTTCCTCACCATACTATCCTCAGTCAAACAGACAGGTCGAGGCAGTGAACAAAGTCCTCAAGACCATGTTATAGCGCACAGTTAATAAGCATAAAACCAATTGGCATCATATGTTATTTTCTACGCTATGGGCTTATCGAACGACAGTAAAGACCGCTACGGGTTTCACGCCATTCCATTTAGTCCATGGGGTTGAGGCAACTCTTCCCATCGAGTGCGAAATTCCCACCTTACGCACCACAATTGAGCTATTACCTGACACTGCTCCAATGGAGCAGTGCTTGCTGAACTTGGAGTCGCTGGATGAAGATCGTCGATCTTCCTTACAGAACAACGAGGCAGCTAAAAAACAATCCAAAGCTACCTTTGATCGCCATGTCAACCTTCGATCATTTCGCGAAGGCGACCTTGTCCTGGCTTATGATATCACTCATGATACCTTTGGCCACGCCAAGTTCGAATCACTATGTCATGGCCCATACATTATCCAACATTGCCTCACCAAAGGCGCATATGTCCTGGCCTCTCCCGAAGGCCTCTCTCTCAAAGAACCCGTCAACGGGTTGTATCTCAAGAAATTTTATGCTTAAATGTAGTCAGACTACTTTAGGTGATTTATTTTTCTAGTGTTTTTAATCTTTTTTTCCTCCCCTCTCGTCTAAACTATCCTTTGTGCTATTGACAGATGCTTCCTCCACCAGCCTACCACATTGGTTATGCTGACGGCGCCAGCTGTTGGACGCAAAATCTTGCTTCGGCGGCTTGGGCTCTCTACACCCCCTCACATGAAATGCTACACTCAAGCGGCATATGTTTGGGGCCAGCAACCAATAACCAAGCCGAGTACACTGCTGTCATTGGCCTCCTGGCCGACGCCCAACGTCATCATATTCGTCACCTTAGCGTCTTCCTTGACTCTCAACTAGTCATTCTCCAGCTCAATAATGTATACCGTGTACGCGATCCGTGCCTCTTTCGCAAATACCTGCAGGTTAGACTGTTATCTCGACATTTTGATTCCATTACATTTACACATATTACAAGACAATTGAATCAAACAACAGATGAAATAGCTAACATGGTGTTAGATTGGCATATATCACATCAAGCTACACCTACATAACCAACTCACAAAACCTGTCATAGCATATAGATAGAATAGACATCATCATCAACAAAAAACACATGTAAACAACACTAGGATCTCAAAAAATGTATACTCATATATATATAAAGGCCTATTAGGTTCTCCAAATGTTTACATACAAAATACATATGCGCACCTTCCACCGAATCGCCCATGCATGTGGGCCCACACCCCATACAAAATCCCCTAATTACCCCTGTACGACCCCCCGTACCCTCCTTGCCCAAAAATTGAAAACCTGTTTCTATACATGATGATCAGACCACTAACCTGATACTCGCAAAACACCGATCGAATGCCTCGTCCTCCCTGAATCTCCAAATCTCCTCTGAAATCTGCTCGTCCAGTCACTTTTGCAGCGGGTACACATGAGGTGGCAATGTGGGCCCTACAACGATATATAGGCCTTTTGCCAAAATTCCACTCACCATTCCGGGAGCCCAAGGTGTCCATTTTTCAAACCGTCTTCAGCCATGGGATCAACATCCCGCCACCTACATCACAACTGTCCCTGGGTCACTTTTTATCCCGGGCCCCTGGGGTGCCTCTTTTTCATATCATGGTCAGGTACGCACACGCATTGTCACATTTATCTAATACATGCTCATATCTTTGTTTCTCTTCAGATATTGTTCACTTTTGGGTATTTGTTTCTCATATGTGCAGGTACTTGCTCCTCATCCCTCAGCATCACCACTTCAGGTATATACTCAGCACTGTCATGTAGTCTTTCCCGTTGTATCGCACTTGCATTTCTAGTCATGCCCTCTGATGATTGCCTCTAGGATCTCCATTCCCGGCTCTGCAGTACCCACACTTCCAGTTGCACCTTTGGTACTGTTACCCGGTAGCATTCTTCTCCACATGAGTTATCTCATTCATAGCACCTTTTGGCACTTTTCGACACTCATGATGTTCTTCATTACCCTTTAGGGATGGGAGTCCCGATAGTCTTTCAAACATGACGTGAATCAGCCACATTATCCTTCTCCTCATTTTGCTAGCTTTCCCACATGGACTCCCAGATTATCTCTTTACGGTTCTATTTTGTTACCTGCACCTCCGCAGTATCATGAACCCTCCATTTCATCCACAATCAGTTTGTCCATCTGCGACCCTATCCTCATTTCACCTACCTCATACAGAAACTCACCAATGGGGGCCCCACCCTTCATCCGTTTTCCAAGAAAATTCTGCCCTCCTTGGGGCACGCATTTCACACTGGGGCACCCGTTTCTGTATTTGTACATTTCTCCCCAATTTTTTTTTTATTATTTATTGTACAAACACCTTTATTTGAGCCATTTCATTTTCTTTTATCGTCACCGTTGGCGACTTGCTTCCTTTTTGGCCACACGCAACCCATGTCACCCTTGGTTGGAGAATTACCTATCATCTTCCCTTACCGACATCGTCCATATCTTCAGAGTACTCCACTGGTCATTTCCCTCTACCCTCTAAATTTGGTCACCTTGTCCCGCCTCTGGCACAACTTATCACCAATCTTGTCGTCCCCCTGACACTCGACCTTGTTACACGATTGCAACCACTTTTTATACATCCTCCAACCAAGGGCAGTCTTGAGTCTTCCCACGTCTTGACTTCGTCCATGTACCTCTGCCACTTCCTCACCTCAGTAGATTCCACAAATCCCTTTGCTTCTAGGAGTCGCGTCCCCCTTTTGTCGACATCAGCACCATTTTCCGAAAGGGTGATAGTATCTTGATTCTCATTCTTTATTTAATGAGCAATCTCGGACGACACAGGGTGAAACACCATTGCTCCCAGTTGTCGTTGGCCCCCATAACATTCGACGCCAACACTTTCTCATGCCAACACTTTCTCATGTTATGGTGGGTCTTACTTTGCGACTATTGCAGTTAGTTTTTACCATTTGCCGAAGACCTCTGAACTTGGTAGGGCCATCGATGCCCGCTTCATCGTCGCTGCTTCTTACCACGACCATTACCTACTATTAAGAGTATGTTCCTTTGCAGAATTGTCTTCTGCCTTTATTATCACTACCCCTGAGGGCGCTGCAATCGTCTGCACCAACACTTCAGTCATCATTTTTCAGAGTTACATAACACGAGCATGGGGCATGCCCGCCTCGTTTGTACACAGTTGTATATTTTACGCACCTTATGGAAGGGAGGGTGCTACTAGTTCCTTTCTCTTCCAAAGGATTGCTCTCACCGATCCCACTATTTCTCTCTCTTACAACAACATTCTCAGTAGAAGAAACATTGATGGATTTCATCTATACGTATGCTCCTAACCTCATCCATCAGGGGGCATCTGTTATCACTGAAATTTCATCCGCACATGGCGACAAGAACTCAGCATCGTCAAACAGTAATGAAGTCATTCATGGCACTGAATTAATTTCACAGAATTCCAAAGAGGTAAAAAAACTATACAAAGTAGTAAAAATTGAAGAGCGCTTTACAGAAGTTGGGTGCGCGCGCACATGAGCGTAACAAGAATGTACCATGCGCGCATACGCGCACGATGCACGGCTGTTGGCACAAAAACCCGCGCACCTGCTAAACGGTGCATTTATTGAATTGGTCGGCCTCCCAACCACTTATGGATCAGCTCCCAAGACGATTTGACCCTCAAATCTGAGCTGAATCTGCATGGTAGGCTGGTCAAAGACCTAATGAAGCCCTAAAGAGCCTCTTTTCACACTACAAAGGAGTTACATAATCACCCAATGCAATGCTATAAAAAGCCATGAAGAAACCTCATTTTCTCAAGGAATATCATGTAATGTTATGCTGCCTAGATTGTTTTAAGGACTCACTCCTTGACAATAACACTTTGGCACCATTTCATTGAGCAATCCACCTCTCCATTGAGTGGATTTGCAAAGGAGTTCTTTCATCACCATTTTCATTTTTCTTGTTGTAAGGAGAGCAAGCTTGTGAGGGTCCAAGAGCCTTCCTTTGGAGGAAGAAGGGACTCATAGTCCCCTTTCTTCATTGTGCTTTGATTTCATCAATAGATCAGCCTAAAAACATTGGTGACATTGGCCTTTTTGTCCTTGTTGTCTCTATATTTCCATGCTTTTAATTTTAGTTTAATTCTTGTTTATAGTTTTGTTTTTCTTTCTCTAACTCTTTCCTCTACAGCTGTCATGCTCAGCAAGACCCAACTGGGCATGTAAGAACCTCTTATTTGTTCACCAAGGTGACGAAGAGGGTGCAAACACATATTAACACCAAATGTCTCATCTCCTCCTCCCTTCAAGATCTATATTGTTGGGAGTCTATTTGGTTCCATCAATTCTCTCTCTAGGTGTTCACTTTTTTTCAAACCCATCCCAGAGAATCCTGGAAACTTTATCTTTCTC
>ML837085.1:76229-92590 GCA_009831015.1 Picea engelmannii | reverse complement strand
ACATATTAACACCAAATGTCTCATCTCCTCCTCCCTTCAAGATCTATATTGTTGGGAGTCTATTTGGTTCCATCAATTCTCTCTCTAGGTGTTCACTTTTTTTCAAACCCATCCCAGAGAATCCTGGAAACTTTATCTTTCTCCTTTAGATTTCATCCACTGGAAACATTCCAAATATTCTCATATTATCTTCTTTAATGGTGCTTCTAAGTGAAACCCTAGGGTGGTAGGAACAAGTGGGGTTCTCTTTGGCCCTAGAGGAATTGTAGAGTTTTCTTTCTCTTGGAATCTTGGCCAAGCCACCAATAATCAAGCCAAGGCTTATGCCCTCCTTTAAGGGCTTACCTTATCTAGTGCTCGTGACATCCATAAGATCATTATTTTTGGGGAATCTAAAAACACCATTAGGCATTTACAATTGGGCACATTCCCTCGAGATGCTCATCTGAGTTCCATTTTTCACCGAATTCAAATTATCAGATCTTTGTTAAAGTAGGTTTCTTGCATATTTATCTCTATAACAACTCCCTTGTATAACAATAGACAAACTTTGGTACAAAAGGAAAAATGGGGGACTTTAGAATCAATGGGATTTTAGATTTTATTCCCATTCCCTAATGATCCTGTCTCATTTATTAACAAGATTTTAGTTTCACCATGCAACCTCAATTTTCCATGATTACCTCATGCAATCACCAAGTCTCTCATCAACTTTCCTTAATCACTCCTATTCAGACATTTTGTTTAATCCCCTATCACGCTTTCTTGCGACCGGATGTGGGATTATCATGTTTGCAATGGACAAGCTTGACCATATCTACAATCATCACAGTAAATGGTTTTTGGGCATGAGAGGATCAATCATTATGGCTCCAATATCTCACGTGCAACTCAGGATGTATGGCTCACAATCTATAGTTCTAAATTGTTGTTTCTTAATATGCTTGCATTATGTTGTTGCTATCCTATTTTCCCTGGTCTCCTTGTATTGTTGGTTCATCGCCTCCATGTTGCTCTCAATCCTATGCCGTAGCGAGGGAGAGCCAAATCCAAGGTGATCTTCTCTTTGTTGGAGTAGGACGCCTCTCTACCCATGTGATTTCCATCCTTGAAATATTTGTTTAGCATCGCTAGTTGCTCCAACGGCTCCAAGATGAATGCAGTGCTATTCGAACAAAGCTAGAGGACCTCCTAGATTTCCCTCACTAGATGCAAGTATTTATGTCTGCATCTACCTGCTTAGATGCAACTTCCTCTCCTGAGGTCAATTTCATAATTTTGGACTTGAATTCTCCAATCTCATGGTCATAAATGGATGTTACTAGTATGAATGTTTATTCTCCTCCTGGTTAATTATGGATGCAATGTTTCTTTTGGTACTTTTTAAGGGTTTTTACAAAGGTTTATATTGTAAATAATTTTGATATACGCTCTTACTTTCATGAGCCTGATTTTTGTAAGAATGCCCCTCTTTTTTAATTTTGTTCAATGCCTCACTACAACCTTTACTTAATACATTATACTCCAGTTTCAGTTAAAAAAATAAATAAAAAGAATATAGCAAATAATTTGTAATCACCCCAATTATGTCCAAATTAGGTAATCAAATTGAATGGGTCATCAAGGCCAAATATTGCCTACCAAAGGATGCCTCGCCACAAACCCATAAGTGAGGACCTAAGGTTAAAACCTAGAGAAGGGCCACTAAGAATATCAATTCATATTATGTAGCTAGTTGGACGAAGTTATCATACCCTTATAAAACATTAGCATTGACAATCCAATTAACTTATGGAGGTCAAGTAATTGCTAGCGAGAAAAACCCCCACTAAGACTACACTAGGGTTCAAAATGTAGGTAGATCAATTAACCGTATAAAATTTAAATACTTCTCTAAACTACCCTAAACATGCCAAAACTAATACAAGAAAAGCAAAGATGAGGGATATTGGGTAACTATACCTCTACTCCACGTCTGGTGATGATCCCCTCATGCGTGGAAGTTTTGTTGACTGCATGCCTCCTCCCAGGGCTAACCTACATCCAAAGGTTGACAAACAAAAAACTACAAGCATGCCATTTCATATACAAATTAGTGTTAGGTGTTAGAATGTCAAAACATAAACCAATAAAATCATTCTGTACACCATGATTTGGGACATGAAAAGTAATTGTTTTATTAATAACTCAATGATTATACCTTTACAATCAAAGTCGGCTACTGTTTCGTGAACCTAGTCTGGGCTTCTCTTCACCAAGATCCAAGTGCACTTTTTATGGCTTCTCCTCTCAACCTTCTGATCTCTTCCTGGGAAGTGAATGGGTTCTGATGGAGGAAGAATGGGAAAATGAGGGAATGCTGAGGCAATTCTCACAAAAGGGCTACAATAACTTGGGCAAGGAGGGGATGTGAAATCAGGCAGAGTTTCATTGTTATTATGTATAGATGTAAAATGAGACCCCAACACCTCCTTTTATATGACAAAAGGATGGTTATTCGTTTGGGTGACGGGCTATATCTGGTGGATTAGTTGGGAAACTACCTAATAGCCCGTAATCTCAACAAATTCCTTGCAACTTTTTATTTTTTGCAACTTTTGCAAGTATACGTGGGATGTAATGGTGTAGCATGTGTATGTACACATTTTGTAGTGGTGCAACAATCATATGTATGCAGACAGTAATGGTGAAGGGCACGTACATCTTCAAAAAAATTGGTTTTTAAGAAGAGCAACTCAGTAGTGCTATGGAAAAAAATGCAAGTAAGAGGGGAAAAGGCCATGTATGCATGTGTGGAGCAATTTAGGGTTATAATAGATGCCCCCTAATGTGTGAGGTCAAAAGAGCATCTTATGGCCAAAATACATTACAAAATATTCACCAATGATGAAAACGAGTGAGGTCGGGACCAGAGTTCGGGAGGTGCCATCTGCAAAAATAACAATTGTCTCTCTGAGGCAGGCATACCCATGCTCGGGATAAAATAAATCATGGTTGCCAATTAAATACACTACATATCCATGTCATATAACTATATAAAGTATAGTCGCGAGCAATACACAACGGATCTACATCTCAAAATCAAATATATACAAGTATAGTATCCATCTTTAAGAAGCCAATAACGCCCGATGGATGGAGATGAGGTCTTCATAGATCGAGCAACAAATTCAATATATTCACAACTCGGGTAGGAGTACAATGTAAGTATATGAATTCACTACCCAGAGGTCTTTGATGACTCATTGGGAAAAGACAAGAGGATCTTGATGATCAGGCAGAGAACTTCGTTGATTTTGAATCAAGACTTGACTAGACTTTCAGGATGGCTGACTCATGAGGCCAAGAGACAAACTGCAGAAAGGATGAATTAGGTTGGGTGAAACTTCCCTTGGAAAAAAGCATGAAAGATGATCAGACTCAGGCAACATGACATTGACATAAGTTCATGATGCAGGAGGCAACACAAACTCTCCATGTGTTTGGAAGAGTAACCAAATGGAGGAGGACACAACTCTATGTAGCGAGAACAACTTCCTAAGGTCATACTAGATCCCAATGGTTGACTAACAAATGAAAGGATGTGATTTGTCCAAAGGTGGCTCATTGTACTGCCAAAAAATAATATATATTTCTCGTCCCCTCTTTTTGGGTTTTTTTATTTTTTTGTCTTTTTCAATTTTTTAAAGAGCTTGAAAAAGAATAAAAGAATGCTACGTTACAAAGGAGTAACGAGTGTCAAAAGAAAGCATACTAGTTCCAAGTGCAAGGAACACACTAATTCTCATATAAAGGAGACATTTGGAGGGAAAGGACACTCGGGGAAAATTCCTCCATGGGTCAAGGTGTCAGGTCACAGAGGCACAATGCTACAAGGCTTGCATATAAGGCATGCTTCAAAGGTTCAGTTGAGAGCAACATGGAGTCGAAATTAGGCCAAAGACACAGAGATGAAAATGCAATTAACAAGACACCATGAAACCCCCTTCAATGTATTTTTAACAAGCCCAGATAAGGTAAGATCGATAGTTTTTTCACGTTTAGAGAGTCTGAAAAAATGTAAAAGAAGAATCCAAGGAGTACCTTTTTCAGAGATAGTCTAGTCGGTTTGAAAAAAGGGGTAAAATGTCATTGAAAAGGCGTCTTTTCAAAACCATTTTAATGAGTGTGACAAAGACAAGATCACTCGACAATCTTTTCAATTTTAAGGATTCTAAAAAGAGCTTAACTATGGACTCACTGCCTTTTTCTAAATTTAGTCCCCTTAGCTCGAAAAAGTATAAAAGTTACCGAGGAGAACTCTCCTGGTGAGATGAATCTCCCGAGGCATACCTTTTTCCTCTATAATCTATAGGCCGAAAAAATGGGTAAACTCATGCCAGTAGATGTTCTTCTAGACCAATTTAACGAGTGTGAAGGAACAAGGTCACTCGACGATCTTTTCAATTTTAAGGAGTCTGAAAAGAGCTTAACTATGGACTCCGTGGGGGTTCCTTTTTCATAAGTAATCTCCAAGGCCCGAAAAAGGTGATAAACCAAAACCAAGGAGAATGTTCCTTTTTCATAAATTTAGTCCCTCAAGCCCAATTTTTCGGTTAAACTTATACCTGAGAATACTCTTCTAGCGAACTGAGGTTCTTAGAGTATACCTTTATTCATAAAATTAACCATTCGAACTAAAAAAGGGGTAAACTACTACCAAACAGATGTGCCTTCAGATTTGATTTTGGCGAGCGTGAAGGGCAACAATATTGCTCGGCAATATTTTCATGTTTAGAGAGTTTGAAAAGGGATTAAACAAGAATCCAAAGGTTACTTTTCTCAGTTAATTGAGAAAAGATCGAAAGGCATAAATGCAGTCTCGTCAAATGTTGCTTTCAAATTTCAAAGTGAGCTTGATAGAAAACAAAGCGTGCTCATTTTGGGAGTCCTGAGGGTGAGGCCAAGAGTGATGGTGCATCAGATGAATGAGGCTCAATATCGTAATCATGATAGGACTGACAAGGACTCTCGAGCCTATAGTCATTACAGACAACATGGATGCCAAAATGCAACAAGGGTCTATCTAGGGCATCCATGTAAAGGTAGGCTCTACCACCTAATCACGAAACTTCTAAAGAAGAAATGATGGTTCCATTTTGCATGTCGGTGGGGTTGATCTTATGGAAAAGTGGAAAAGACAACGAGATGCAGAAAGTGGAGGTGAAATCTTAACTTATATGCAAAAAGTTGGAAAAATGACTTTTACCAAAGGACCTTTAAAAGTGACCCATCTCCCAAAAAGTTACCAAACCAAAAGAAAAAGTTTATCGTAGCATCCAATAAGAAACTCAAGAACAGAATTAAATGGTTTCCAAGCTAGAAAAAACGATAAAGGGGGTAAAAAAAGAGGCAAAAAAGGGCCAAAAAAGAATATAAATAGAAGTTGACAACTCATTTTCACCATTGCATTTTGAAAATTGACCAAAAGGTAAAAAAATCCTTTGCTAAAGAAGTTGATTCTGGGAGCTTCAGAGGACGAAACGAACTTATGCTCGGACCAAGTAAGTACAAATGTATCCCTCCTGCATTTCCATTCTTTCTTTATGCATTTGTTTTTGTTTTTGAGGGGGTGCACTCTCCCAAAAAGACAACCCACGTATGTACACATGCAAAAAAATAGTCCGTCGACGTACATACGCGAATGTGGCCAAAAAAACCTGCGTACACCCTCAAAAGGCTTGAAACAAATAAGAATGCAAGAGCTTACTCCCTTTTTATTTGCCATGGAACATGATGTATGTCCATTGGAGGGAGAGGGAACACGAGGACATTGATATATTGGTCAATGAGGACCCTGTTGCCATTGCCACATTGAAAAAATGTGGGTTGTAGAAGTTCTTCCAGTGTCCATTTATGAGGGCACAACCCAGGTTACTGAATACCCTGGTTGACTATTGGCATCTAGATATAGAGGAATTCATGATAGGGGGGCAATCGTTGACTCCAACGAATGAGGATATTTACTTCTTGACTGGCCTCTCGAGGAGAGGGGAACCAGTCAATTTGCGGACCTTTCCCCCTAGGCCTTTCAACATTGAGGACTACATCAGGATGTACTATGAGGCCAAACACTGAGAAGGTAGGTTTTCAAGTTCCTATTCACAAGATCACTAGTTTGACACTGAGGGTGATCTTACTACTTATTGGGAGGATTACTGGATCCGTGACCCTTCACCAGGCTTCCTAGGTACACATGCATTGTGTTATTTAGTGCTAGGAGGAACATATATATGATTGGAGTACAACCATGATCACATGCATGAAGAGGCAGTTGAAAGAGTTCCGAGAGAGCAACAATAGAAACTTTGGATTTGACACTATCCTTTGCTCATTCTTCTTCTTTGAGAGTGCTTAGTCTGAGTCCCAGAGAGATTGTACGGGGGCATGTGGCCTCCTTCTTGACAATATGCAGATGGGCATCACTATTGCCATGAAAGAGGGGAGGCAGGACCATAGAGGCCTTAGACGAAAAATTCTTTGACTGGTGGGCATGACAGATTCAACCAATAGAGGACTACCCCTATGTTGGAATCAACTTTTCCAGGGATCCATACATGCCCTTACCTCTCGGAGAGGAGCGAGGAGAGCTAGGTACACATTTTTTAAAGTTATTTAATTTTTAATTGCTTATATATATATAATTTTTATATGCATCAGAGTACTTACTTTTGTATCTGTTATGTACAGATGTGGGACCAGTGCGCCTGACAAACTTCACGAGGACTCAGTGACGTCCTTGACCAGAGGCGGGACTGATAATAGCCAGTGGACCAACATTCGCAGGGGGACCTCTAGCCAGAGAGGCTGAGATATTTTTTAGGCAGGTGGAGTAGAACCTCACCGCGCTCACTCGTATAGTTCCTATGGCTGAGATTGAGGATCTCCCACCTTCCATGCAACCTCATGTAGTGGGGGTGCCACAGAATTGGGTCTATCTTTTCCAGCATTTGTCCAACGCTGTCGTTCACTACGATAGGGCCAATAAGCCCCGAGCTTAGATAGGCCATACTATTATATGTTCCGAGGGCACCTTTGTATATTTTTGAGGGCATAAGCCCCATGATGTATACCGAACCTTATTTTTTGAGGCGTTCACACCCACCTATGTACTCATGACATTTTTGACATATATATATTTACATCTTTATTCATCTTTATGGATCACATGTTTTACAAATATATGTACATGTGTGTGTGTGCAACATGCGAATCTAATACTTGATTAGCTAGAGTATCTGTCATTTGATTTAATCTCCTAGGAACATGGATATACGTAATGTAATCAAAGTAACGTTCTAAGAGACGTACCCTAAGGAAAAATCAGTGTAAAGTAGGATCATATACATGGTAAACTCCATTTAACTGGGACACAACCACCTGAGCATCTAAGTAGAACTGGAGGTGAGAAATGCCATGCGACAAAGTGTCACGAAGCAAATCTATCACTACGCTGTACTCGATGACATTATTTGTGGCATTACTTAGACAGATACCTCTGGAAGATAGCAACTGGCCTTCAGGTGTGAAAATCACCCAAGCTGCGGAATCAAGCCTCTGAGTGTGTCGGCTAGTGCCGTCCACAAACCCAAAGAACACCTCCAATTCACTTGACATCTACCACAGTGAAAAAGATGACATAAATAACTACACGCCCATAAAACGAAAAAAGACAAAAAACTATATAAGAGATATACATATGTACAAGAAGTCACCTGGGCGACCAACCTAAGAGTAATACTTCTTGAGGTAGATCCCATTTCTAGGCTCCACCAAGGCATTTCCCTCAAAGTCAAATAGACGGTAAGCACCCTTCTTTAAGACCTATTTCACGATGAAGGGTCTGAACCAAATTGGTTTGAACTTGCCTGCCCCCAGGGGATCTTTGTCTTGATCGTAGACCAGGACAAGATCTCCTTCAGAGAAAATATGAGGATGAACGAAATGATCATATTGACACTTGACTCATTGCTTATGAGCCTCATTGGCTGAGGTTGCATCATGAGGTTTCTCATCAAGTTGCTCGACATATAATAGGTGTTCTTCAAGCGATGAAGTGTCTGGAAGTAACTCCACTGCCAAGTTTAAAGACAAGATCTAGCACTCAATAGTCAAGACTGCTTCCAGCCCATATACGAGTTGAAAAGGTGAGAAAATGGTGGTAGTCTTTACAGACGTTAGGTAGACCCACAACACTGAGTACACCATCAAATTCCAATTTGACTTGGCAGAATTGATCGTCCTCTGAAGAATAGTGAGAGACTTATTCACATCTTCCACCCGACCATTCGCTTGTGGGTAGTAGGGTGATGAATGCTATTGCCTCAACCCAAGATGTTAACTCAAACATCATTTTTTTTTGGAAGTGACTACCATGGTCAGTGACAATCTCCTTCGGGATGTCAAACCTTGCTACTATCTGGTTAAAAATGAAGAGAGTCGTTGTTTCTCCATCATTGTTAAACGTTGGCATATCCTCAACCCACTTTGTGAAGTATTCTATCACTACAATGATTTAACGATGCCCACTGGCTGAAGCTGGGTGACATGTAGTAAAATCAATCCCCCACTTAGTGAAGGGACCAACAACGATGATGGGAAACATGGGAGCAGGATGTGCCCGCATCTTCCGAGAGAAGATCTGACACAGGTGACACTTCTTGACTGACTCAACGTAATATTTGATTAACGTATGACAAAAGTAACCGAAATGTAGAATCCTTTGCATTGTTGCCAACCCAGACAAATGACCACCACATGCTTCAGTGTGACAGTCATTCAGAACAAGATTTTATTCCTCATGTATAAGGCACCAACGAAGAATGAAATATACACCTCGATGATACAAAATGTCATCGAGTATGAGATAGTTTCATTCCCGATGGAAAAATTTTCGATGCTCATCGTGGGAAGCAGAAGCAGGGCACTTCAAAGTTTGGAGATAGACTAGTATATATCCATACCAGGGTTCCAAATATGCAATAAAAAAAAATCTCCTTTTATAGGCGATTCTTCAGGCGTGTCATCACTATATTCAACTAGAAGTTCTGAAATAAGTTCCGTAAAGATCAACGACTTTTTGGATTTCGCAGAGACAAAATACAAGTCAAATTTCTGAAGGATTACAATCCATATACTGATCTTTCCACCAATGACCCTATTAGGTGATTTATATGTACTAAAAAAGACATTAAACTACCCTCAATTAAATTGTCAACCCGGGGTAAGTAAACTTAGAGTTGTAGCAAAATATATGCCAAAGGTAAAAGGTTGGTAGGAGTATAGTCTAACTAAGGAAAGCAACTATCTAAGGCTAATCTACTCAAGCAAACCTATCTAATGAGAAAACCCTACTAAGAAAAATGAAACTAGGTAACCTAAGTACTTTTGGGCCAAGGATCGATGGATGGTTCCTAAGAAAGCAAGTAAAACCCTATGTAAAGCAAACTAGTTCAACAATAAGCAAAAACAAACCACTAAGCATAATAAGCAAATGACAAAAGAAAACTTCTTTAACTTGCAAACCTACATCCAATGAGAAACTACCCTATGAAAGCAAATAAATAAGAAAGTAAGCAAAAGCACCTATCTAACCTATTAAAACAAATAGACAAGTAAGCAAAGACACCTAACTAACCTACTAAAGAAAAAGACAAGTAAGCAAAGGCAACTAACTAACCTATGAAAGCAAAAGACAAATAAGCAAAGGCAACTAACTACTGCAAGCAAAACTTCTCATTGAAGAACTATCTAGCCTAAGAGGCAAGTGAACTAAATGCCTAATGAAAAACTATTTATAATGCATGAAAGGAAATCTAAATGTTCAATGCAATGCATGAAAGGAAATCTATTCTATTGAAATCAATAAAGGAAACTATTTCTTCTATGAAAACAAGAAACTGTTTTCTAATCTATGAAATTCAAATGCATTCTATACTAATATAAGCAAACTTATGCTATACTAAATTCAGTCATTAACTACAACTTGAAATTGCAATCTAAATCTAAGAAATAAATTGCATAACATAAACTAAACTAACTCTATCTTAATAATTCAAATTGCAAAAAGGAAAAATACTCATAAATAGAATTTAAAGACTATTTCAGCATATGACAAAAAAACAAATAAGCAACTAATGAAGAATTAAATAAATAAAACTAAATGGCAACTAGATCAGCAAACTAGATTTGAAAACTAAAGACTAATGACTATCCATCCACCGAAACCTCATTAAAGAAAACATAAACTCAAATTTATGTTCTATTCTATCTCAAACTCTGTTTTAAACTATATTCTACAATCATAAATCAAAGCATAATCTCACATGTAAATGCATGTGGGGTTAGTGTATGAGTTTGCAAACTCATTCCTAATTATAAAATCAATGCATATTAACAAAAATCCTCCATACTAACCTGCAAAAGAGAACTAAAATAGTTAAACTACAACAACAAATTAAAGAAATGAAGGAACAGTTCATGTACAGGAAATAAAGAGACATCTAAGCTATGAAATGCATAAATAACACAAAGAACAGTTACCAGACTGCTGGTGGCCCCCCCAGCAAGTCATGGCCACCTCTCAAATGCACACCACGAGCTCAACAAAATGATTTCACCATTAAAACTTGAAAAACACAATCTTATACAATTTTGGCAATTGAAAAATGCAAAAACAAAAGAAAATGTTTTTATCTCTATCCTCTACTTTGTCTACTGCTCCTTAGTTATTGTATGACTACCACGGTGGTATTTATAAGATTTACAGACCAAGTGGTCGACCACAGGAGGTTCGAACCGCTTCTAAAATTGGTAAATTTCATTAATGGTGCCCTAACTGCCGAAACTGAGTGAGGCAATAATCACCTTTTTTGGACAACTGAAATCGAGTTGTATTGAGCTTAGTAGTTGGAGGAGGTGATCATGAAGAAAAAACATGTGCCCGATTTTTCCATCATTTGCCACCAATGCCATAATTGCCAACTCGCCTTGCGTTTTTGTGCAATACTGGGTGTTGGAACGAGTGTTGGATCGACTACCAGAACGAGTGCCAGATCAAGTGTTGGAACTGCGAACCACAAACTGCTCTTAATCCGTTCACAATTTCAGGAAACAGCTCATGTGGGACCTAATTGGGCATACTGTGCACAAAACCCATGTGTCGGATTTTTCAGATTCCACTTCATCCTCCCAAAAAGTAATGTTTAAGTTTGCTGCCTGTAATAGTGCCGAATGAAGTACTGGACAAAGTGTTGGATGGAAAAACGCCTTGTGATTCTGCCCTGTAACACTAAAAAATCACAAATTAACTCTTGTAAATCATAAAACATGATTAGTTACACTTGATTTTATCATTAAACATGAATTACACGTACCTTATGCCGATCATACCATTTTATCATCAAATTCTCCAAAAAGATCCTTCAAAAAGATGAAAAACACATATATACATATGAAAAAAGTGTATAATAACCGTCATGAAAATGATCATATCTCGGGCCCAACATTACCCCCACACCTAAGATTTTGTAGGTCCCACTGCAAACAAAAAAGAAATTTCCCTTTATGACTAAACTTGCGAAGGAGGGGGTGGATTAGCTTTAGAAGCTTCTCCCTCTTGCCCGGGGGATTTTTGACTTAGTATTTTTGTGATGTTTCAATTGCATCTAGAGACTATTATTGGTGACAGTTAATATCATCAACCTAACACTGTAGAGAATTCATCTTGTCTTGTAGGACAACACTATCATGACGTAAATGACAACTCAATGTTTCATGCTCTCTAAGTTTGAACTGGAGGGTTTGGAGTTTTTGGAGGCTACTGATGACATGTGAGGAAGCCTTGCAATGTATATTATACCCTTTATCCTTTAAACCATGAAAAACAACAATTTTACCTCTGCAAAATTAGTTCCAAAAGTGACTTCCCATAAACGCAACAATTCTGGCATGGAGAATTTTTGAAAAATAGGTATCAAAGTGACACCTGTAACTACAATAAAGTAAAACATGTGTAAAACTGGAGAGAGGGATTTTTTTTTGAATATGTTCTTGACAAAAAGCTCTCTTGGTTTTTAAAAATCCACTTTCAGTTGTTAGGAAACCATGAAAAGAAAACATGTATAAAACAGGAAAAACAGAGTATTTTATTTCCTGAAAAACTAGGCCTCTAACAGAATTGAATATATACAAAACCATAATGTATATTTAGGAACTGAGAGAGGTTATTGTTTTTCAATATGTCCTTGGTAGAAAATTCTCTTGGTTTCCAAAACTTCACTTCCAGTTGTTAGGAAAACATGAAACGAAAATATGACTAAAACAGGAAAAACAGAGTGTTTTATTTTCTAAAAGTATAGGCCTCTAAGATGATAGAATATATCGGAAACTATAAAGTATATTAAAAAACTGAGAGAGGTTATTGTGTTTTGGTATGTTATGAACACAAACCTCCTACAAGTTTCAAAATTACTTTCTCATTGGCTCAGAATCCCAACTTGAAATTGGTTACTCAAAACTTGCAGAAGCACAACGTGCTCTTAGCAGAAGTGCGACGTGCTCTTTGAGAGGGATTTTGGAGGCCTTCTTGGAAGATTTTTGGGCTGAGAGTGGCATGGTTGGAAATTTTGTAATGTATGATACACAATGGAACCATAAATCACTGCAAATACCTTCTCCAACCCTCTGAAAAAATGACTTGAAGTCAAACTGTCCAAATGTGCAAAAAAACCTCCTATAGCGACTGTATTTGGGGAATTTCTCTCAAATGATAAAAACTGTGCATAAACTGAATGAGGTTTTTTTTTCTTGGTCTATTATTGACAAAAAACCTCTTTTAATTTTGTCAAATTCATCTTCCTTAATTCATAAACAAATTTTGAAGTAGAACTTTGATGAAGACAATTATCTGAAAATTTATGACAAGGAATGATGATATGACCACGATGAAGATTTATGACCTTGGATGAGTGGAGGGAGTAGTATTGACACCTAGACACACCAATGAGAATTTTACAACCAAGATATTTCAAATTGTATTTGAGAATTTTATTTTGAAAACATAAGAATTTGACCTAATAATCCTATCAATCACATGAAAGAGTAAATTTGATCACTGGTGACTGACAAAACTGACAAATACTAACAAAAGGCTTGGTTTGTACTGGTAGGCATGGTGAACATGAGAATTGTTATTGTCTGTCATTAATATGTAACAATTCAAACAACTGATCCTCTTTTCATAAGCTTGGAATACAAATGACAGTAAGTATTTAGTAGTTGTAATCGTTCTGTATTTGTCACAAAGAGTAGTTAAGTATAAGTAGTCTTCTATAGAATAAACATAAAAATGCACAGGAGCTTATAAAATGCACAATGATGTCAACAGTATATAATTTAGCATACCAATACAAACAACTGCTGATATAATATCCCAAGACTTTGTAAAAAGACAGTATGACAGAATTTTGATAGAAATCCTACTTCCTCTTCTCATGGGTTTGCTATACAAATGGGCAATGCTTAGCATTTTTAGCTTAGGAAAACTCCCCCTAGACCGAAGATATGGAACGTCCTCATGCCATGAATTAACAATAGGCTTCTTTGCCCGATGAGGCTGCAGGGGTATGAACAAGTTTCTCCGATAAAGGAATAGCTTGAGCATGAGGGTTTGTGTGGAGTAACAGTCCCTAGATCAAGAGTCTTCTTGCTAGTCTTGATTGTAAGATGAGGGTTTGAAAATTGGTAAATAAACTCATCCCACGTTTTCTCCTGTTTTTCCAACTCGGGTAAGACAAGTAGTTTGATAAGGCCATGGTGAAATAGGTTGTTATGGGGATTGGTTACATGTTTCCTCACTTGGGAAGACATTTTCTGAAGACTCTTGAAGAAGTGAAAGGGAAAGTTACAATGGCTTATTGAACTAAAAGTGACCTAATAATGGAATATCTACCTTCACATGTAATCAAGCTGGTGATGACTATGAGAGGGTTGATTATCTCCTCTTTTATCCACTCCTTGGATTATCCCTTAGCTCCATAGATGTTCGGAAATGTGGTTTTGAAAACCATGTTATAGCTTTCTCTTGGCAACTGGTGGTGTTTAAATAAGCGGTCTCCAACTCTTGGGAGCTTTGTGGCTGAGGAAATTGATTCCTCAGAGGCCACAAACACAGTGAATAGGAGTTGAGGCAGGCTAAGAGTGTTCCATTGTTGTTGATTTTTCCACCATGCTCACTCAATCCACTTGCATAGAACATGTAATGTCAAAACCTACAATGGACAGGTTATAGCAAGCATAAAACATGTACTGTCAAACCTACAATATGCATCATGTAATGGAAGATAAACCGATAAAGAATGGTCTATTAAGAGTGTGTTCAGTATTTTATAGCACACACGAGTTAAGCATTTCAAAAATAACATGACTATCAATGTAATAACCTGTATCATGGTAATAATACAAAAATTCTTGCAAAGACTTATTTCTCTAGGCAATAATCATTTGTCAGCTCACGAACTCCTCCCCCACACCTAAGTATTGTGACACCTCACAATCAAAAGTATAAGAAACCAGTCAGTATCCCCCAATAGCTGAAGATTTATAATATGTCAAGTATAGAAATAAATTTCACAAATTGTTCTGATGAGACAGTTAGGAGATGGCCCCACCTATAGGATAAGAGATCCTATATATAGATAAGAAGAGGTAGGCAAGAGAGTTTCAAGATAGTCTTAGAGCTATTTCTCGATGGAAATTTTACGGAGTTCATTAACCTTAGCTTAACCACACATACTTCATGTCAACTTTGTCTGCAAGTAATGTTGTACATCAGGACAATTTAAAATTTATTATTTATTTTTTTGTTAGATTACCATCCTCGCTAGGTAGAATGCCTCGTTGCCAACATGCTTGTTCAGTACTCCGACGGGTTTACCTAGTCATACCACAGGCCAATACCCTCTGCCAGCAGACCTGTTCAGTATCCCGACGGGTTAGCCTCTTAAACCCTCAGAGACTGGCCCTCCATGTTTTTAAAGTTTTAGTATAAGATTTCTTTATGCAAGAAGATGGGGGGACAACTCTGAAAACAAATTTTTCTTTCTCTTTTTTTTTTTTTTTAATTGGGATGGTATTTATGTTAGAGGATGACTTTCCATTATATTATTAGTGATTGTCCCGATGTAAGGGGTACTTAAGCGGACGTGGCCTATCTACAGATATGATATAATCAAGTTATTTAGTGTGTAGTGGATGGTACCATTGAGAAAGAACAGAAAGACATCTCTAGGCTCAACTCACTTTCTTCTTTTGTAATTATTGTGATGTTTCCATGACTAATTGCTATATAGACCTCCTTGTTACTCTTTGATAAAGACACTTGATTCACTTACTCAGGTTTCTTGGAAAAACTATACGAGAGACCTCTAGGCTTGAGGGTTACGGTGTCACTTCCTTATATAGTGGTGAAGGTTTTCAAGAGCAATTGCTTCTTAATATGCCTTAAGAACAAGAAGATGAAAATCTTTGCAAAAACATGGCTAACTACAAAAAGTCATTATTCATTTGATGCTTAGCAGACAACAAGGTCCAAGTGTAACAATGTTTTTGAAGAAAATCCTTCTTTTCTATTTCCTTGGAATTATCTACCCTTGGTGATATAAATACCTACAAAGATCTCTAAAACTGTTTGCAAAATCCACACTCTTAAATATACTAAACTAAAGAGATCAATGAGATCAAGTTATAGGAACATGTATCTCATAGTTGTTTTATTAAAAGAAAATGTAAAATGAGGTTGCATTAGACTTCTAAGCTAAACTAACAATATGCAGCTTTTATTTACTATCCTACCCTACCTAAAAAGAAAGGGAAAATCTTTATTCAAGTGTAAGAACTCTTCCAATGTAACCATGTGGAGAGCAAGATAAGAAGCATACTCATATCCATATATGAAAAAGTTACCACAATGATTACCTGGATATGAAGAACCAAGCAACCTACTTGTTTTGGCATCAGAATGTGTTGAAGAAGAGAATAGTATTGTGGCTTGATGACCTCTTGAAACCAAATTTCAATGTAATCTTGGTGTTCATCAACACTAATTTCTATGCTCTCCTTCATCATGCTATGCAGATCCTCTTCTTCTCAATGATTGATTTCTAAAGTACATGAAGGATCTGCTGAGATGGATGTTGAGAACTCCTCAATCTTAGGTCTTAATGATTGCTCTCTATTGGATGTAGTCCATAATTTTTCAGCTTCCTTCGCATTTTGGCAAGGAAAATCATTTTGTAGCTCATAGGACCTTGACTCTTCTAATA
>ML837085.1:57616-74297 GCA_009831015.1 Picea engelmannii | reverse complement strand
CGAAACCTCGTTAAAGAAAACATAAACTCAAATTTATGTTCTATTCTATCTCAAACTCTATTTTAAACTAGATTCTACAATCATAAATCAAAGCATAATCTAACATATAAATGCATGTGGGGTTAGTGTTAAGAACCCAATACTGAATACAAAAAAACCACAACAGATAAAGAAGAACAATATAGAAAAACACAACTTTATTATATCAAACCCTTGAGGTAGGGCAACACCATACAATGGATCCTATTATGGAAGGGATCCTCTCCTGTTCACTTGCCTCTTTGAGGGGGCAACCTCCTAATGAGCTTCAGCTCCAAATACACTAATTCTCTTCATGTCCCATTACATTGCTTGAACCCCTTTATATAGTGCTACCATCATCTAAGAACATTCTAGAGGAGGAATCTTCTAGAAGTAAAACATTCTAAGAAGTCCTCTTACATTTATTATATCTAATTACCCATTTATTATATCTAACTACCATAGTGGGTCTTATTTAATAATATAGTGGACCTATTCCACCTTACATTGAATGACCTCCACTATTATCACTATGGGCCCTCTGGCCCCCCCACTACCTCTCTAGCTACCTTACAGTTAGTGTATAAGTTTGCAAACTCGTTCCTAATTATAAAATCAATGCATATTAACAAAAGGCCTCCATACTAACCTGCAAAAGAGAATTAAAATAGTTAATCTACAACAACAAATTAAAGAAATGAAGGAACAGTTCATGTACAGGAAATAAAGAGACATCTAAGCTATGAAATGCATAAATAACACAGAGAATAGTTACCAAACTGCTGGTGGGCCCCCCAACAAGTCGTGGTCACCTCTCGAATGCACACCACAAGCTCAACAAAATGATTTCACCATTAAAACTTGAAAAATGCAGTCTTATACAATTCTGGCAATTGAAAAATGCAAAAACAAAAGAAAATGTTTTTATCTCTATCCTCTACTTAGTCTACTGATCCTTAGCTATTGTATGACCACCACAGTGGTATTTATAAGATTTACAGAACAAGTGGTCGACCACACGAGGTTCGAACCACTTCTAAAATTGGTAAATTTCATTAATGGTGCCCTAACTGCCAAAACTGAGTGAACCAATAATCGCCTTCTTTGGACAACTGAAATCGAGTTGTCTTGAGCTTAGTAGCTGGAGGGGGTGATCATGAAGAAAACCCATGTGCCTGATTTGTCCATCACTGGCCTCCAATTCCATAACCGCCAAATTGCCTTGCATTTTTGTGCAATACTGGGTGCCGTAATGAATGTCGGATCGAGTGTCGAAACGAGTGTTGGAACGAGTGCCAGATCAAGTGCCAGAACTGAGAACCACAAACTGCTCTTAATGCGTTCACAATTTCAGGAAACAGATAGCATGGGACCTAATTGGGCATACTGCGCACAAAACCCATGTGCCAGATTTTTCAGATTCCACTTCATCATCCAAAAAATTAATGTTTAAGTTTTCTTCCTGTAATAGTGCCGGATGAAGTACTGGACATAGTGCTGGATGGAAAAACGCCTTGTGATTCTGCCCTGTAACACCAAAAAAACATGAATTAACTCTTGGAAATCATAGAACATGATGAATTAAACTTGATTTAATCATTAAACATGAATTGCACATACCTTATGCCCATCATACCATTTTATCATCAAATTCTCCAAAAAGATCCTTCAAAAAGATGAAAAACACATATATACATATGGAAAAAGTGTATAATAACTATCATGAAAATGATCATATCTTGGGCCCAACAGATCCATTGTGTCAACACATATTGAAAGGGGTTCACAATGGCAATGACAGTGGTCTTACGAAGCAGACTGTAAGGACAGAACCACTGGAAATCATGAAATGCTGCTAAAGTAAGCTTCTCAACATGGGAATAGTTGAGTTCCGGACTAACGAGGCCTCAGATCAAGTAATAAATAACATGCGTCTTGAAAATATCATCCTCTTGAGCTAAGACCATGACGATGGTCAATTTTGCAGCGACCAAGTACAACAAGAAATCTCTATTATAATCGGGAGGCCGGAGCAGAGGGGCAGACGTAAGGGCACATTTCAACGCTTCAAAACAGCGTTGAGAGGCTTCTTCCCAAAAGAAAGGGAATCCCTTTTTCAATAGACACATAAACCCTTTAGTGATCTCGATGTAGTTTGCGACAATATGCCGAAGAAAGTTCGCTTTCCCCTGTAAGATCTGAAGCTGGGGTATTGTGCACAGGGGAGGAAACTAAACTATTGCCTCAACCTTAAGAAGATCGACCATGATCCCTGTTTTCGAAACAATGAAACCTAAGAGATGACCTGAAATCATGCAAAAACTACATTTTTTAGGATTCAAGTGAATCCAATAGTAGCGACATCGTTCGAAGATTAGTCCGAGGTGTGTGGGATGATCATATCTCGTGCGAGAGCATGATGCTAGATCATCAAGATAAGCCTCGAATATATGTCTAAGGTTGTGGAAAGTAAAATACAAGGCCTGCTAAAAAGTGGCTCCAACATTCTTCAGTCCAAAAGGCATATTAAGATATGCAAATGTTCCCCAAGGACAGATAAAATTTGTTTTATGCTGGTCTTTGGGTTTGATCTGGATCTGGTTATATCCCAAAAAACCATCCATGAATGAAAATACCTTGCAATTTGCACATTCATCGACGATATGATCGATGAATGGGGTGGGAAAATTATCTTTCGGACATGCCTTGTTCAAATCACAGAAGTCCATGAACACGTGAATCATACCTTGTTTTTTGTTAACCAGAACGAGGTTTGACACCCATTCCGTCAACTACATGGGGTAGATAAAATCGACTTTAAGCACTTTCTCTACTTCATCCTTAATTGCTTCCACTTTCTGAAGATTCACCAGAAAAATATTCCGTCGAAATGTCTTGGCATCAGGATAAGTTGTTATCTCATGTTCGATGATTCTTGGATCCATGCCTGACATTTCCTCATAAGACCAGGAAAAAACGTCATGAAATTCCTTAAATAACTCTATATAAATTCGAATCTCTTCGGGGGAGAATTTTGATTTGACGAAGACATTCTCCATGATGCCAGGGGTTCTGGAGATATCTATAGGGATCATTTCAATGATACTCTCCATAAACTACGTGTGTAGCCAGAGGATTAATAGGACAAGACCGATCTCTATTCAGAGTCAACACAAATTCACCTGCCTCTATTCTTATTAACTCAAGGAGGAAATAAGACCTGTGATGGAGATCATCCCAGGGTCTATCTGGACCAGTCAATGCCTCAAGAATCGCCTCATCTAAGGGAAAGACCAGGTCTAAAGAATTTGTAGTGGAAAGAGAACCTTGAGCCCAAATAGACTCGATAAATGGATCTAAATCCTATGTGGGAGTTAGATTGGGGTCGACCGAAGCTTGCTGGACAATGTTGTATGCAACTTCTTCTGCGAACAAGGGCATGGCCATGCCAAGATTCCTTTTCCATTCCATCAAGGTCGATGGGGAGGGAAGATTCCACAGATCGTGAAAGTAAGTCGTTCAGAACGACGACATTTGAAAAATTTCAGCCCTAGGCTGGTCAGGGGTAGCTGATATGAGTTCGACATCGCCAGAAGGAGGCGGGTAATCAAAAGTACCCATCAATGATGGAAACAAACCAACCCATATGTTGATGGTTCCGAGCTGAGGATTATCAATCATCGGGACTGTGGATGCCCTCGATGAAGGGTCAGGATGGGAGAAGGACAACTGGTCAATGGTCACGATTCATCCCTCATGTGGAAACAATAAGACCCTAAAAATTGTAGAAACCACTGTATGCATTGCATAGGTCCAAATCCTTCCTAACAAAAGGTTGTAGTCAAGAGGCACATCGACCACTTCAACTTTGATGCACATGGTATTTCCTCCTAACTACATGAGGAAAGAAGGAATGATTCCATGTGGTCTAAATGAATGACTGTTGAATGTTGTAAGAAATTTAGGTGACAGAGACAAAACGGGTTGGCCAATGGCCTTCCAATATGCCAATGACATCACGCAAGTTGAGGCGCCCTCGTCAACCATTGTACGAAAGATATTCCGAGTAAAATATTTCATGGTGTAAGCCACTACTATCTGAAACAGAACATGGTAAGGAAGACAAGGTTTCAAGTCGGTTGGATCGAGAACGATCGCTCTCGGGTTACAAGTCTCTGCAGATCCCAAGGTAGATAACATGGATTTTCTCTGCTAAGGGCATATCTAGAGGACCTCCAAACCAGACATCACGCAAGGGGTTTGTGCCAAATCCTATGCAATAGAGTAGTTTTGGGCATCCCTCGCGTTCATATTATGAGAATATTTCTTGAATGCACCTTTGGGGATGCGTGTCATTGTTTCACCCATAGTATTCACAATATGAAGACCAACTGGTGGGTTTGTGGCTTCTTTACCATTTTTGGTAGATTCCAGCATTCTGTAATCTCGGGACCTGGTCACTATATGAGCGTCACCTTTCAACATGTAAAGATTCATGACCGAGGTATTACCAGTAGACATGGGGGGTCCTTGACTACCCCCTTCTTCTCTTGAAGATGTTGAGGCTTGACCCATGTTTTTCCAGTGTGGAAATGGGTTTGTCAGCATAGCAGGCTGTTGCTGCACCAATAGATTCTGGGCCTCCACAAGTCAAGGGCACAAGTGAGTTGGGTGGTCCTCCATGCAAAGGTTACACAGATACTTCGACTTTCTCTTCTCTGTTTCCCCCCCACCAACATTGTTATTAGACTTTTTTTCCCCTTTACCCTTCTTGTTCTGTTTTTTTTTCTTTCCTTCAAGCTGCTGGTTGGCCTTTGGGTTCGTCAACTACACACTTTGTACATTCGACATTTGGGTAGGGGGAACAACCAAAAAATAGGTTTGGTTGGCCGCCATATGTTGTATCGACAATTGTTGCAATTGATTTGGAAACATATCGGTGGGATTTCCTTGTGTTGAGCCCACTATAAAATCGACATGTGGTCCATAATTTTGTTTGGCCTTGCCGAGGATGGACTGTGGTTCATCTTGAAATATCTCATAGAGTAATCCAGACTGAGAGTAAATTGGTTCAAGTTGTTGCCCTCTCATTATCGCCTCCTCCTCTGAAAAAACTCCCACAGTTGAAACATCCTTTGATACTATTGGTACCAAGGACTTCAAGAACCACTCCAACAAGAAAGATGGTGGGACCTATACCTTAATCAAGTTCTTTCGATGCCGTCATTCTCGGATGTGATCAGAGATATGATCGGCCTTAGTCTTCTCAAAGTTGGCCAACAATTCGGTGTCGACATCGTATCTCACACGTATCTGGAAATGGTTTAGGAAGACCATCGCTAAGTCGTTAAAGTAAGAATACCTTGAGCGGTCGAGCTCAATATACCATTTCATGACACCCCCTATAAGAGTGCATTGAAACATGTGCAATTGTATGGAGTCGTCTCGCAATGAGTTTGATGAGCGCCATAAGTGGAAAGTTGTCACGTGATCACCTGGGTCTTTGCCAGGATTGCCTTCGAATTTTGGAATGTTCGAGGGAAACTTAGTCGGCATGGGGGGCCAACACAGATCATGACATATTGGGTCATTAAGAAACCTTGACAAGTCTGGTAGATGTAGAATTTCCAAAAATGATAGTTTGGGTTGGGTACTATGTACAAGAAAAAGGGGTCCTAGAGTTTGATTGGTACTAGTTTCCAGGAAAAGTTGGGTTGTTGGCCAGGGTTCTGGTAGAAACCGTGGCCTTGAACAACATACAGAAACTGTGTTTGCTAGGATATCATCGGCTGATTCTCATAATTGGACGATGCAGGTTGAACGAGGATTGTTCCCTGTGTTGTATTCCAAGGATTTTGGAAGGGGATGCCCCCAGCCAATCCGATAAACATAGGTACTAAGCCCTGCCCCAGGTTCCATTGACCATGGAAGGGGTCACCCCCAACCGACATCCCTTGCGAGGGAATGATCCCTGCCAAGGATTCCAAATTCCCTATGAGGAGAAAACTCTTGTACTTTCCCCCTGTGTAGGAATAGTATCTTGCACAGGGTTCTGCTATCCAAAACTAGGGTTGCCCCCAACCGAGACGACATTAGAAGAAAAGGAATTATTCCCAAACACGTCAAACAAAGAGAACTCCATGGATCCCACGGTCGTAGTGTAAGACGAAGGTCCTAAACTGCCTGCTCCAAACAAGATGTAGTTAGCACTCGGCCTGATAGGTTGCTGGAAAGCATTACTGAGCGACGGGGACAGAGGGGGTATGTGACCCCCACCGTAAGGGATATCATTAAAGGAGACTAGGGTGCCCCCAGTAGAACCTTGCATGAGAGCGTTTGAGCTCCCTGCCCCTAGACCCATGGTTTGTAAGGTGGAGTAGGTAAGGATTGAGTTCAAATCGAAGCCGGGCATCCCATATGAAAATGGAGGGCCCGTTGCACTCTACGTAAATGGAGCAGTGGTTTTTGTCGATGAAGGTATCAGACCACTACCTGAGGTAGAGGGAGTGGAGATCATTTTGGTCTAGACTGTATAAGGTGGGTTAGGAGGCAACATACCCCCATTGGTAGTAGCCAAAATGGGAGTATGAGGGATCCCAGATGAAGAAGCAACATTTTCTTCCATGGCTACTTGTAATACTATCTGACACTCGTAAGGTGTCACCTTCGGAGGGACAACTTGTACTAAGATTGGCGTCGACAAGTCAGTTATTGAAGGGTTGGCTAGCTCGAGAGATTTTTCTCCAAGGTAAAAAATAGTAGGTTCCTCCGAAGTCGAATAATCTCCTCTCAGAGCAGGCTCGAGAACAGTTTCCTACGGCCTGGTCGCCTCGAATGACCCTTGTTGGTGAAGTCTTCGTTGTAACGGTGGCGATGGTGGCTCTAATTCAACCGGTGGCAGGCCCTAAAGCCTTCATGACCGACAGAGCTCTTGATATTCCACTTTGTGAAAATATCAATGACACAGTAAGGCTTTAAATAGTGTTTAAAACCAAGCACACACTAGAAAAATTCCTATAAGATAAATCAAGCGAACCACTATCTAGTAGGAAGAACATTTACACCAGCCAACACTAGATAAACTTACTGGTGCAAGTGCAACTTGAACATTGAAGCACCCTCCAGGTATACTCTGCAAAGCATGACTCGACGTCTTCCTTAGGTACCACGATATACCCCCGCAGTCACCTGTGTAAGTCCCTAGAATATAGGAAACTAAGTTTCCAACTCGCAAACAGTCACCAGGAGGGTACAATCGACAGTTGGGTGGACCGCAATGAGCAGGATAACAATTTTGAAACTTATGGAGGGTATCAAAATCAAGTGGTTCGGAAGACAACATAGGATCTCGAATGGATTCGAGGTCCACGAAGCTCTCTAGGAAAATGTAGGCGATAGTATTCCCAAGACAGATCCTCAATATGCATTCCCCACTACGTTTAGTCTGACTTTGGAGGGGTTATCTCTGCTGCCTTTCCTCACGCGACCTCGTGTTTATCCCCTGTGTTAGAGGGGGTCCCAAATAAATTTCACGTCACTGGACTTTAGCACTCGCTATCTCTGACTCTAATGTTTGTTTAATGACCTTGAAGAGTTTCCTCTCCAACCTAGTTCAAGGCTCGAACCCTAAACTATTTGGTTGACCCTACAAACATAAAAGTCTACTTAATTTTAGATTTATCGTTCGTTTTAATGGCTTGATTAACTCAAGGGATATGGCGGTGAAACTACTGATGTTATATGAGACGGAAAGAGGATAAAAAGACGAATCTTGAAAGCAAAATTACTTCTAGTCAAAAGTAAAGATTTACAACTAACTCTTTGTAACCAAATTTTTTCAAGATCTTTAAAAAGAAGACCTAAAATGAAATTTCTCTTGAATACAAGCTACTTAAGTTTCAAGAAATAAATAAAGAACTTAAAAAATAGACTCTCTTTTCTTTCTAGTAAAATAACTAACTCCAATTACTTTACCAAACTAAAAATGAAAAATCTTTTTTTTTTTTAAATGCTTCAAACATAAAAAACTGAAATAATTTTTTTTTCTCTTTTTTTCAAAGAAAATGAAAGGGGTAAAAAGAACTACAAGACAAGACTGAAACAAATCTTTGGCCCATTGCGGATTGCACAGAATCACTAAAGAAACCAAACATGCAGATTAATCATTCAAAAGACTCGCTTAAAACCCTTTCAAAAGTAAACATAAGAAACTTAAAAAAGACAAGTAAACTGAAATCTAACCCAAGCCGTGGCTGTAAAAATAGAGACTCTAAACTATATCAAGAAACCCTGGAAAGTATAAACCTCAATCAGGAAAGAGGTTGGCTTCCTCTTTTCAAAACATTTCTTGAACCAGATACACTAATGCTTCTTTAGCAACATGCGTATGTATGCGAGTTGTTGACTGATCAGAGCGCATATGTACGCAGGATGACCCAAAGAAGGGCATGTACACTTCTGTAGTTCCTTTAAAAAGAAATAAAACAACCAGTCTTATAGGGCAGGGAGAACTAGTATGGCACCTGAAGATGACCAAAATCCCTTAAAAGACTCAGAAGACTCAAAAGAAACTCAAAAGGAAGAAAAACCAATTAGACAACCCTAAATCCCCTAAAAAACTCTAGAGGCTTCCCTAGTATGGTTGCCAGTTCTGCTAGCAAGAAACCCCCCCCTATGACTACACCAGGGTTCAGAATGTAGGAAGATCAATTAATCGTCTAAAAGCAAACTACTTCTCTAAACTACCCCAAACATGCCAAAACTAATACAAGAAAAGAAAAGATGAGGGAGAATGGGTAACTATACCTCTACTCCATGTCTGATGATGATCTCCTCATGCTTGGAAGTTTTGTTGACTGCACGCCTCCTCCCAGGGATGACCTACATCCAAAGATTGACAAACAAAAAAATACAAGCATGATATTTCATATACAAATTAGGGTTAGGTGTTAGAATGTCAAAACATAAACCAATAAAAGCATTAAGTACACCATGATTTGGGATAGAAAAGTAATTCTTTTATTATTAAATCAATGATTATACCTTTACAATCAAAGACGACTACCATTCCACGACCCTGGTCCGAGATCCTCTTCACCAAGCTCCAAGTGCACCTTTGTATGGATTATACTCTCAAGCTTATGATCTCTTCCTGAGAAGTGAATGGGTTCTGATGGAGGAAAAATGGGAAGATGAGGGAATACTGAGGAAATTCTCACAAAAGTGCTGCAATAACTTGGGCAAGGAGGGGATGTGAAATCGGGCAGAGTTTCACTATTTTTATCTCTAAATGTAAAATGAGACCCCAACACCTCCTTTTATATGACAAAAGGATGGTTATTTGGTTGGGTGATGGGCTATATCTGGTGGATTAGTTGGGGAACTACATAACAACCCATAATCTCAATGAATTCCTTGCAACTTTTGCAAGTATATGCGGGTTGTAATGGTGCAAAACACGTATGCATGCGAGTTGTAGTGGTGCAAAAAGCATATGTATGTGAGAAGTAATGGTGCAGAGTGCGTACATCTTCAAAAAAATTGGTTTTTAAGAAGAGAAACTCAGTAGTGCTTTGGCGAAAAATGCAAGTAAGAGGGCCAAAGGCCATGTATGCATGTCTTTAGCAATTTAGGGTTATAACATTAATCCCGTCATCATTGGGTTAGCCTTGAAATTTCTACTTAGCGTTTATAAAATCCATTCCATGGGGATGGGAAGGAAATGCAAGTTTTCAATCTACAATGATGTACACCTCCAATTGTACTCCAAGAATTTTCTCTCCAGTTACAATTTTTTTTTTTTTATAAACTTTATCTAGCTAATCAACTCTAGGTCTCCAAGTTTAATTGCATTGGGGAGTTTAAAACCACCACCCCAACTTAAACCTAAGGCCATATTATAATATAATTTTGGTGTGCTAGACAAAAAAAGTTTAGATTAATTTTATTACGAGGGATTATTTTAGGATATGTTGTTCAATATGGTGTGCAATATGTGCTCTTGATGTGTGTATTTACAAAAACGAAATGACTAAAATGAAAATATCAAAACCATAAGTTCTTCAAAATGTATTAAAAAAATCTTCACCACATTTTACTTTCTTCAACTGCAAAACTCATAAACATGGAGAAAAGAGGTAACACATGCATCAAAATAAAAATCTATTGCAATAAATTTAGAAAATCCCTAAAAAAATATTTTCCAGCCTAAAAATATGATTTTTCTCCTATAAATGGAGGATGCTAGCATTACCACATAGGGAAATATTAGAAGGAAGTTTCAGTATGCAATCTAACAAAGGACAACAGGTCCTTAAAAGGGAACCGTGCAAGTTTCCTAAAGTTTAATATATGGTAACATGGGTTTCCTTCAATAAAGTTGCATAGCTAAGATAAAACAAACAAAAAATATGCATGATCGAGGGAAAAATAAAAAATATAAGGAACATGACTACAACATTATATTGTCGTGGATCTTATATAGACAAATTCTACTAACGAAAAATCAAAGAGAAAATCAAACCAATAAATCTTTGAAACCAATCTATGAAAGAGATTGAAATTGTAATAAGCTCCTCCCTGATGGATTCACCATTCCATTGATGATAATTTTCTTAAAACATATAATATCTCCTATTAAGCGAGTATGAATAGATCAATTAGTTGGGTGATTAGTTGATTTGGTCTTTTTCTATTTATGGAAAGTTCTTAACTAGTTCTTAGTTTTGATTGTATCAAACCTCTAGGGTTTCTAAATATCTATTGCAGAAAATATATTAATAATGAGAAGGGAGAGCCATGCCCCAATATGTTTTTTTGTTCTTTTCCTCATATTTTTCTCTGCTTATCAAATTAACATGGTATCATAGTAGGTTTCTAAGATTTTTCATAGAGTGGAGAGCAGATAGATCACTAATCAAGATAGGTCATGGGAGACACAGATCTGAGGAGCCGATATCTGTAGAAAAAGTGGAAGAGCCAAAGCCAAGTTCACATAAGTCAAGGGTTTCAAAGGAACAAACCCTAGCCATTGCCATAAGGAGGTGAATTGGAATTTTTGTTTTTAGTTTGAATTTTTTTCTATTTTATTCGGGGTTAAATAATGCTCTCTCTCTATATATATAGGCTGTTCGGCTTAAAAATTAAAGTTGTCTTATTTTTCCGCAAAGTCTTTTTGTATATTCCGGTGATCAAAATTTTCTATATTAATAACATCAAGTTAGGGTATGGATGAAAGTTAAATGAGATAAAAAAAAGGCGATTGAGGATTAAAAGAAAGGGACAAAGGTAAAAAGTGGAGAAATAAGGAAATAACCTTCATGCATTTTCTTTGATTGATTTTAATTGGTTTCAACAAGTAATCTAGGGAAAACACATGGACCGGTTCTTGTTGGAAAGAACTATGAATTCTAGTCTCTAAGGATGAAAACCTTCTTGCAGGTCCAAGAATGTTGGGAACCAATGGAGAATTACTTCTTAGATCTCGATCAAGCAACTTTACAGACCATGACTAATGGCCAAATAAATTAGCTTGCAGAATTGAGGAAAAGGGAGAACAAGGCCAAGTTTTGGATCCAGAATTGAATGAGTGGCTTAATTTTCCCAAGATAATAGGAGCATCTAGTGCAAAGCAAGCCCATGATATCCTGGAATTAGCATATCAAAGTAATGACAAAGTGAATATTGGTGAAGCTTCAAACCCTAAGGAGAGAGTTTTAAACCTTAAATCTGAAGAAGGTAAAGAACATTAACTAGTTCATGACTAAGGTGATGGGTGTTGTGAATCAACTTTGGATTCAAAGAGAGAATATTGAAGATCAGAAAATTGTTGAAAAAGTTCTCAGAATCATACCTAATAAATTTGAAATAGTTGTCATTACCATAGAAGATTCCAAATATCTATCTAAATTGATAGTCTAAGAATTGATGGGTTCTCTTTTTTCACATGAATCAACAATTAGCATGGAAGAGGAATCCTTGGAACATGCAATCAAGACTCATGAATTCATTGGTAGAGGTAGAGGCAGAGGTCAAAGAGGCGAAGGAAGAGGAAAAAAAGGCATAGGTCAAAGAGGTAGAGGAAATCATCAAGTAGAAGGAAGAACAACACCAAAATAGTTAGAACAATCAAATCAGCCTAAATACTGTCATAATTAGAGGGGGACAGGCAAAAGATGGCCAAACAAATCTAAAGTCCAATGTTACTACTGCGAAAAATATGGTCACTATGAAAGTGAATGCAGAAATAAACAATCAAATATGAACAAGGGAAGACCTAATATCTCCAACACTAAAGAAGTGACATCTGAGACAATGCTCATTTCATGTCAAATCACTAAAGAAGATCACAATAAATATTTTTTATTGTTGGACAGTGGCTGCAACAATCACATGACACATAACCATTTTTTTTTCTAGCATTGATAGTTTTATTCAAATTGAAATTAATTTAGGAGAGGATCATCATGTCAAGGCCTTAGGAAAATGTATTGTGTCAGTATTAACCAAGCAAAATGAGAAGAAATACATTCTTGATGTCTTATATGTACCCAATCTTAGACACAATCTAATAACTATATGACAATTGAGTCAAAATGGTTATGATGTCAGATTCAAGGACTCCACATTGACTATCTCAGATAAGCCATCTAGTAGAAGACTTGTTGTAAAAGTTCAAATGACTAAGAATAAAATGTCCCCATTGAATATGAGAAGTGTAAACATGTCACAGTGATATGCACAAAATGTCTCAAGCACACATGAGACTTGGATGTGGCATCTTAGGTATGGTCACCTACCTTTCAAGAGTATTAGTCTCTTGCAAAAACAATTAATGGTTAAGGGACTGCCTATATTGAATGAACAAACCAACCCTTGTGAAAGCTGCATTCTTGGAAAACATCAAAGAGATAGTTTCCCAACAACCTCCTATAGAGCCAAAGAGCATATAGAAACAATTCACACTAATCTATGTGGACCCATGAAAACTTAGTCCATTGGTGGAATTTTTTATTTTATAACATTAATTGATGATTTTAGCATTTAATTTTGGGTATATTTACTCAAAAAAAAATCTGATACATTCACAAATTTCAAAGAATTTAAAGTTGTAGCAGAAAAGTAGAGAGGCAAATATCTCAAACTAATCAGGTTAGATGGAGGAGGAGAATATGACTCAAAGGAGTTTGCAATTTTTTGTAGATAATAGGGAATTAAAAGGAATTTCATCACCAGATACAGTCCACAACAAAATGGAGTGGCTGAAAGAAAGGATCAAACCATCGTGAACATGACAAGGAGCATGATCAAAGCTAAAAATATGTCTAATAATTTTTGGACTAAAGTTGTTGCTTGTTTAGTCTACATACTAAACAAGTATCCAACAAAAAGTGTGAAAGATAAATTTCCTCAAGAAGCATGGAGTGGCACGAAGTCAAGTGTTTCTCACTTCATAATTTTTGGTTGTATAGCCTATGCACATGTCTTAGAAGAGTTAAGAAGGAAACTTGACAACATGAGTGAAAAGTGCATTTTAATTGGGTACAGTGAACAATATAAATCCTATAGACTATATAATACAATCACCATGAAATTTGTGGTGAGAAGAGGTGTACAATTCTCAGAGGAAAAATCTTGGAGTGACCAAGAAAATGAAACAATGGACAACCGAAATCCATTACTCCAAATAGATGAACAGGTGGAAAACTTAGGACAACAAGTACCTTCACCAAGACTTCCAAGGTTACAAGTGCAAAGACAAGAAGAACAGACTAAAAATAGTTATTCTTCCAGCAGTGAATCAATAGGTTCTATCAGAAATAAGAAAACCAAGATCTTGAGGGAAACCCATGAGCTTGGGTGACATGGATCCATGGATGATTTTAAGGATGGAAATTTATTTTAAAATGTAGAAACCTTGGTGAATCTTACTAATCCTTTATATGCCAACTATAAATGTTTGGCGATATTTTTGCAAAAATATTCAAATTTCTATGGATTTTATATAGTTTGTATAAAATTTTGGCAATTTTTAAGGTAAAATAATTTTATCCTATAGAATTTGGGCGAATCATTTTTTAGAATGGTGAATATTTGTTGGGAAAAACCATGGAAAATTAGTCCATGAGCGAAATTTAGCCCCTAAAATCATCCTTGCATGGATCAACAAGCTCACTTTTCCTTATTGTCCTATCAACCTACTTATTTTGAAGATGCGATGAAAGAAGAACATTTGGTACATGCCATGAATGAAAAGATTGAAGCTATTGAAATGAAAGAGACATGGGATATTGTTGATTTCCCAACAGATAAAACCAACATTGGTGTTAAGTGGGTTTACAAGACAAAACTGAAAGAGAAAGGCAAGGTAGAGAAATATAAGGCAAGACTATTTTCCAAAAGGTTTTCCCAACAACTTGGTATTGACTATGGTGAGACCTTTTCTCTAGTAGCAAGGTTGGATACTATCAGAGTTGTGATGACCATTGCAGCCTGAAACAAATGGCTAGTTTACTAAATGGATGTGAAGTCAACCTTTTTGAATGGAAATTTAGAAGAAGTGGTGTATGTAGATCAACCACCAGGACTTGAAGTAAAAGGCCAAGAGTACAAAGTGTACAAGTTGAAGAAAGTCTTGTATGACTTGACTCTTATTTACTCAATAAGAGTCGAATTGACTTTTATTTACTGAACAATGGGTTCAACAAGAGCAGTAATGATCCCACTCTTTATACCAAATCATATCAACAAGGTAAAATTCTTATAGTTTGTAGTCATGGATGATTTTAGGGGCTAAATTTCACTCATGGTTTTCCATGGTTTTTACCAAAAAAGATTCGTTATTCTAAAAATGGTTCACCCAAATTCTATAGGATAAAGTTATTTTACCTTAAAAATCACCAAAACTTTATACAAATTATATAAAATCCCTAGAAATTTGAATATTTTTACAAAAATATCGCCAAACATTTTATAGTTGGCATATGAAGGATTACTAATATTTGCTAAGGTTTCTACATTTTAAAATAAATTTCCATCCTTAAAATCATCCATGTTTGTATTTATGTTGATGGTATTATATATACTGGTAATCTAATGTTAGATGATTTCAAATATGCCATGAAAAAAGAGTTTGAGATGACCAACTTTGGTCTTATGAAGTACTTTTTGGGAATTGAAGTTAAGCAATCCGCTCAAGGCATTTTCATATGTCAACAAAAGTATGCTACATATATTTTAAAGAGGTTCAGGATGGACAAATGAAAACCAACATAAACACATATTGCAACATGAACAAAATTGAGCAAGCAAGATGATGGACTATCAATTGATTAAAAAATGCATAAGAGGCTTGTAGGCAGCTTCATGTACCTTACTGCAACTAGAACTTGTGTTATATATGTAGTTAGTTTCATTTACAGGTTGATGGAGTTTCCCAAGGACTCTCATTGGAAAGTTGGAAAAAGAATTTTAAGGTATATTGTAGGTACAACTAATTATGGATTGTGGTGCACAACTTCTGAAGAAAACTTACTTACATGATACACAAAATGACTTTGTTGGTAGCATTGATGATAGGAAAAACACCTCAGGATATGCTTTTCATTTAGGCACAAATTTGATCTCATGGGCTTCTAAGAAGCAACCCATTATCTCAATATCTTTTGCAGAAGCAACATATGTAGCAACTACTACAACATCATGCCATGTAGTATGGCTAAGAAGACTCTTGAAAGATTTTTCACATGTGGAGAATGAGCCAACTTCTATTTTGTGTGACAACAATTCAACAATTGCATTGTCCAAAAACCACGTGTTTCACCGAAAAAGAAAACATATTGACACTTGTTATCACTTCATTCATGAGCTTGTCAACAATGGTGACATTTCTCTTCAATTTTGTGGATCTAGAGATCAATAAGCAGATATCTTCACCAAACCTTTGGGAAGAATTGTTTTTGAGTTTCAGAGACAACACTTAGGCATTGTCAGTGCTGAAGAATGTAACAATTGAGATTAAGGGGGAGTGTTAAAACATATATTCTCTCCCATTCACCGAGTATGCATAGATTATTTAGTTGTGTGATTAGTTGATTTGGTCTTTTTTTATTTATGAAAAATTGTTAGCCAGTTGTTAGTTTTGACTATATCAAACCTCTAAGGTTGCTAAATATCTATTGTAGAAAATCTATTTAATAATGAGAAGGGTGAGCCATGCCCCAATATGTTTTCCCGTGCTTTTCCTCATATCTTTCTCTACTTATTGAATTAACAAATTTTGGTAAAGTGTGTATTAATCATTGTCCACTAGTAGATTGGGATGGAAGTAATATACAACACAAAAAATACGAGTTTTACACTACCAAACAAGTAAGCAATAAATAAATCTAAAATAGGGTTTTGAAGAAAAGGAAAAAGGAAGAACATGTGATGTGCCATGATTGAAGAGTCCCCCAAGTTTGGTTGTTGTTCTAGAGGAGCAAAGGAGGAGGATGATGCTCAAAGTAAACCTATAGACGAAGAAAAACTCTTTCCCTACTCTAAATGGAAAAACCCTATATCTCACTTGAACAAGATATCGACTCTTTTAGTCTATTTGATTATTTAAATAAAGTAAAATGCATGAAAACCACCTCTTTCTCCGGCACAATATAATATGTGG
>ML837085.1:21163-57516 GCA_009831015.1 Picea engelmannii | reverse complement strand
CACACCATCTATGATTAAAGTGTACTATGTCAAAGATACTTAGCGCCCTCATCGTGGATATATTCTAAAGTGGGCCATGGCCACTATAATTTTACATTTCTTTTTCGTTTTTATTTGGAAAAAGAAAGATGCTCATAAATCAATTTTTTGTTGTAATTTTTATGTCAAAGTCTATTTTCAATATGGACTATCTCTGTCATTGCTGGAATACATGTGGCCCCCGCCGCAGTATGATGATGTCATTAATATTTATATTAATGATTTAATTTTCGCTGTGAATATATAATAATAACAATTATATATTTCTCTTTCAAAGTAGATATAGTCGTGATAGATTCCGTGACCATAAGTAAGATGATGGGAAGTGTAATATTGGATTTGTTTGTCGCTTATGAAGACAATGGAGGTGGGGCTGAACGAGTATGCATAAAGTAATTCGTACCATGTAATGTAATGCTGGGAATCGTACCATGTAATGTAATGTTGGGAATAGGGTAGATTCATATTGTGGAGTTTTTTTTTTTATGTGGAAAAGATAATGGTAGGGTGTGTATATTTTGTTGTTGTTATGTATTATAAAGTTTGGTGAGTTGTATGATTGTGATTTATATAAAATGTTGATAATGAAAGAGTAAGATAGTAAGAGATATGGTGAACAAGTCTAGTGAGACAACTCAGATGGTAAGACAAGCGTACCTTTCTCCAAGAGTGGGAGGAGGTCTTGTGGTCGAACCTTGCTGAGTCTCCGGGATGGATATTGTAACGCTGTTCTGTAAAAAAACTTTATATACTGTTGAATATAAATGAGAAACTTTCCCGTGGAAAAAAAAAGAGATATGGTGAACATGATTTATTAGTACTTGTCAAAGTAGGTATTATAGTAATTGGTTATGTGTGAAACTATATTAATTATTGCTTATGATGATAATGTAGGTGGGGCTCAATGAGTATGCATAAATGTTGAAGTAATTCGTACCATGTAATGTAATGTTGGGAATTGTACCATGTAATGTAATGTTGGGAATCGGATAGATTCATATTGTGGAGATTTTGGATGTGGAAAAGATAATGGTAGGGTGTGTATATTTTGTCGTAGTTATGTATTATAAAGTTGATGAGTTTTATGATTGTGATTTATATAAAATGTTGATAATGAAAGAGTAAGATAGTAAGATATATGGTGAACATGACTTATTAGTACTTGTCAAAGTAGGTATTATAGTAATTGGTTATATGTGAAATTATATTAATTGTCGCTTATGATGATAATGTAGGTGGGGCTCAACGAGTATGCATAAATGTTGAAGTAATTCGTACCATGTAATGTAATGTTGAGAATATGATAGATTCATAGATTGGAGTTTTTGGAACTTTTAGATGTGGAAAAGATAATACTACGTGTATGTTGATAATGGTAGGGTGTGCATATTTTGTCATTGTTATGTGTTATAAAGTTGGTGGGGGTTGTATGATTGTGATTTACATATAATGTCGACAGTAAGAGAGTAAGATATATGGTGAACATGAGACAATATTAATACTTGTCAAAGTAGGAACCTACATTAATTTGTTCAAGTTGTTTTAATGTTCGTTTGAAATAAATATTATTATATATATATATATATATATATTTTAATTTTTTATATTGAATTTTTTATTGGTTTATAAACCTTGATGGGACTTAATTATTCTTGGTGTAGGTGACCTTGTTTTCTATATTTGTAAGGGTTGGAATATCCTACAAAGGTAACTTCATTCAGCCCATAATGTTGCTATAACTTTAGTGGTGATGGCCATATGAGGGGTTGAGGTGGACATTACCACCTAGATAGGGACTATCACAAAGACTAATAACATTAGTGAATTTATTAACAATACGAGTGGGCATAAGTACCCAAGGATTTTCTTCCAAACATTCAAGGATTTTGCAAGAATGATTCCTTGGATACCTTCAAATGATTTCTCTATAGCCTTGTTACATCCCATAAGAAAGTGCACCACACAAATCTTGCACTTTGCTGTCCATGGCCTATGCAGTTCCCTAGTGGGTGCTAGACAAATTCAAACTCTCATTGTTGGACTAAGCATCAAAGATCTGCACCTAAAGCTCGTTAGTGTGGAAGAACTTCAAGCAAGAAAATTGTAAGAAATATACCTGCAACGTTCACCCTTCAATTTAGGTGAGATTGGTTGTCTACCCACAAAAGGTTATGGCATGATTCAAAGAAGGTTGGGTAGCCTTGGACCAACTGGAGTGCCTGCTTTATTACCATTGCTCACTATTATGTTAGTTTCACTTCTATTGTTGTTTCTATTAGGAAATGAGCAACACTTCCACGCTAAAGCTAAGATAAGAGAGGTAGAAATATTTAAACAAGAAAGTAAACGACAAAGAAAACACACAATACACAAACATTTTACCTTGGAAACCCAAACCGGGAAAAACCAACATTACTTGAGAGTTTTTCTCTCTTGTTGTCTTATTCATTTAGAATAAAAGGTTACATGCCTAACCTTGGTCCACACCTAAGACACAATCGATATCATACCTTCTTTCTTTACACAAGAACAACCTTATAGCCAATTCGATTGACATTCGCATGACCAACAACCTCTAAACTATCGATTAGTGATTCTATGATTCATTATCTTTTACAACATTACAACATGCCTTCTTTATTGGATTTATAGTAGGAAAAATCTAAATAAAAGGTGCCCAAATGCGGTTACATATCCACACAGATCATTGGCTACAAATACCATGAATCTCAGGATTTTGTTATAGTCGAATACCAAGTCGGATTACCTGTCAACTACCAGTCGACCTTCATTCAGTCTTTAGTTAGTTGCCACAAGCCTGCTTGTTTACCTCTTTTCAATCAACCTTCTTCGACTTTCTCTCGTTGTCTTTGACTTCAACTTTACCCGATCGAACCACCTCGACCTTCGACTTGCTGTTGATTCCTTTGACTTTGAATTTACCTGATCAAACCACCTTGACCTTTGTCTTACTGTCGATTCCTTTGACTTCGACTGTCAGTCGATCCACCTCGACCAGAATTTCAATGCAAAGAATATAACAACCCAACATTCTCCCACTTGTTGTTTTCTTTGCTGAAACCAAGAGATCCTTGAACTCTCCTTCACATACCTAGGGCAATAATGCCCATTGCTTCTCTACACCAAGAGAACTTCACAAAACTCACAAACTTGGTCAAAGAATTTGCTATGTTTTCTAACATGTCTACTTTCTCCAACAACACCTTGTTTCTTTCCACTGTGTCTCTCATGAAATGGTATTGTACATCAATGTGCTTAGTCTTAGAATGGTAAGCTAGGTTATTTTCCAGGAATATTCCTCTTTGAATGTCACAACTTATCTTCATAGCTCTCTGCTCAAACCCGATTCCTAAACAAAGATTTTGTAACCATACTGCTTCTTTACTTCCATGAATGGTTGCCATGTATTCAACTTTTGTTGTTGATAAGGCTACGACTGCCTGTTGCTTACTCATCTAACTGATTTCTCCACCAAAATTTTTGAACACCTATCCACTAGTCGACCTTCGTCGATCTAGATCTCTAGCCCAGTTGACGTCAACAAAGCCATGCACATTTAACTCACTGTCACCTCTAGGTTTTCATTGGTAACATATAATATAATATTTTGTGCCACACAAATACCTGAATACTCTTTTGAAAACTATCTAGTGCTCCTTCCCAGGTGTCGACATGTATCTACTCAACACTCCCACAGCATGGGAAATGTCTGGTCAAGTGCAGACCATCACCTACATTATACTACCAAAAACACTTGCATAGGGAACACATGCCATTCCCTCTATTTCCTCATGTGTCCTTGGACACTATTCAGTAGTTAGCCTTACTCCCATAGGAATTGACACCTTCACCAGTTTGTAATCCCGCATGTTGAAACATTTCAAGACTGTTTAAATATACTTCTTCTGGTTCAACTAGAGCTTTCTAGCTGCTCGATCTCTCTTTATCTCCATTCCCAGAATGAAGTTCATTTCACTAAGATCCTTCATGTCAAACTTGGAGGATAGCTGCTTCTTCACCTCCCTTATTGTGTTCATGTTGTTTCCAATCAGAAACACGTCGTCGACATACAATGCTACATATATGAAATTCCCACCTTCTTCTTTGGAATATACACAGTGATCGACCTTGTTTCTCACAAACCCTAAACTAAGGATGTATGTGTCGAACTTTTGGTACCACATCCTTGGTGATTGATTTAGACAATAAAGGGATATTTTCAGTTTGCACACCAAATATTTCTTTCCCTTTACTACAAATTCTTCAGGCCGTTTCATGTAGATTTCTTCTTCCATGTCCCCATGTGGGAACACTATCTTTACATCCATTTTTTATATTTCTAGATCAAATGTTGTAGCTAGAGACAATAGTACTCTAATGGAAGCTAATTTTGCAACAGGGGAAAAAATCTCCTTCGACTTGGGAATATCCTTTCGCTACCAGTTGAGCTTTGAATTTCTCGACTTGACTGGCTGTGTTTATCTTCTTCTTGAATACCCATTTTCTACCGACATAATTTCTTCCACTAGGTAATTCGACTAAGTCCCATGTATCATTCTTGTGCTAGGATTCCATCTCTTCGACCATGACATCCTTCCAAATTTTCCCCTCTGTTGAGTTGACTTCCTCCCCGACCAACTTGGGCTCATCTTCAGTGGTAGTTAACACAGATGAAAAACATAAGTTAGGAAGACTATACCTTTTGACTGGTTTTCTTAATCATTCTAACCTCCTTACGACTGGGGTCAGTTGTTCCACCTCTTCTTCTGATTTAGTCGACTCATCTAAATCATCTTCTTCGTTCCTCAGTTCAAACCACACCTTCTATGGATTATTCGCGGTTTGAACAATTTCTTCAGGATCAGACTTACTTCCGACTTCTATGAAGACCACATCTTGACTGTACATTATTTTCCTTGATGTAGGATTCCATAACTTATATCCTTTCATTCCTTCTTTGTATCCAATGAAAATACACTTGACTTCCTTCTTTTCTGTCTTGATCATCTTTTCCTTGGGAACATGCACAAATGCATCACAACCAAATAGTTTTAGATGTGATACCAAATGCTTCTTACTAGACCATACCTCATGTGGAGTCGTGTCGACTAGAAAATACGAAGGAACATATTCAATAGATATTTTTTAGTGTCGACCGACTCTACCCAGAATTCTTATGCGAGCCTAGCACCACTTATCACGCTCCTTGCATTTTCCATCAATGTTCTGTTCATTCTCTCAGTAACTCCATTTTGTTGTGGGGTATATGGTGTGGTATTTTGGCATGATATGCCACACTACTTGTAGAACCGATCAAATTCCTTTCCACATAATTCATCACCGTTGTCAGTTCTCATCACCTTAATCTTCTTATTTGTCTGGTTTTCTACAAGAGATTTAAACTCTTTGAATTTATTGAAAACCTTTTCTTTTTTCCATAGGAAATATATCCATGTATATCTGGAAAAATTATCTATGAAGGAGACATAAAAAAGGGATTCACCAAGTGAAGGCATTGAAATAGGGCCAAACACATCACTATGAACCAACTCTAGAATCCCATTTTCCATTGTCGATCTAGATGGGAACCTCACCCGACTTTTTTTTCCATATAGACAATGTTCACAAAAGTCAATTTCTAAATTACATTCAGGAAAATCTTCGACCATACCTTTCTTATGCATAGCTCAAATTCCTTTTTCTCCAATGTGTCCGATCCTCTCGTGCCATAGCATGGTTGGGTCAACTTTATGATGACTTGTTGAGTCGATTTGAATCAACTCAGATCGAGTCGATTCAAGTCGAGTCGAGTCGATTCGAGTCAAAGTTGAGTTGACTTCAATAATAGTGATGATGTTGCATCCAATCAAGTCAACACTCCCTAATAACTTGTATAGGGTTCCAATCTGAACTCCTTTCATTAAGACCATCACACCTCTAACCATATTGCATGAATCCTTTTGAAATAGAGTGTGCACCCATGTATCACTCATCTTGCTGACATATATTAGGTTTATTTACGAACCTGGAATGTGAAGTACACTTGTAAGGGTTCTAGTCCTTCCATCCCGCTGTATCAGTCAAACTCCTCCTCGTCCGACAATTTTGGTTGCCGAGTCGTCCCCCAAGAACACATCTTCTCCTTCATATTGTTCATATTCGCAGAACCATTCTCTATGTGGTTTCATATAATAGGATGCTCATGATTCGATCAACCAAACATCTTGATCAGACTGTGTACTAGTCGACGCCAGGTACACATCGCCTCCCTTATCTAGAGCCTTCTTTCTCTCATTTGACTGCTTCTCGTCGGATCCTGTAATGAATTCCATTTCCTTCAACTTGCAGTCTCTTTTGTAATTCCTAGTTTTACCGCATTTCCAACATCTTCTCATTGACTGAACATGGGATTTAGATCCACCCTTTGACTTAGAATTTCTACTGGATAATTTTCCTTTATCTCTATCAACCGATCAACCTCTCACCACTAATTCATCTTTTGTTGATCCTTCCATGTTATTCCTTCTCATTTCCTCTGACAATAGAGATGAAACTACATATTCTAGCGCTAATGTGGTTGTATTAATCCCTATAAACATGACTAAGCTATCCTAGGAGTTTGAAAAAGAACATAATAGGCTAATACATTCCTCCTCCTCAGTGATTTTAATATCCATAGAAGATAACTGGATTAAAATGGTCTTAAACACATTTACATGCTTAGTCATCGAATTGCCTTCACTCATCCTCAGAAGATATAGTTTATTTTTGAGAAACAACTTACTTAACATGGATTTTGAATGGTACAAGATCCCCAACTTGTCCCATAGTTTCTTGGCCACATATTCACCCGTGACATTAAATAGTACCGAATCTACAAGACAAAGTTGAATCGTACTCCTTTCCCTTCTCTCAAGTTTCTCCCATTCTTTTGTCGACATACCTGCCAGAATGGTACCTAGACAGATTGCTTCCCATTGTTATCAATCTATAAGGAGATATTCAATTTTAAGCTTCCAAAGCTCAAAATTTTGGCCATTGAATTTTTCGATCTCTATTCTCGAGCTGCTCACCATTCTTTAACACAATCTTTAAATATTTCTGACTTACGACTCTTATTGAACCTAGGGTTTAGCTCAGACCCAAGGTTTTTAAACCAATCTCTGATACCACATGTTAGGAAATGAGGAACACTTCCACGCTAAACCTAGAAGAAGAGAGGAAGAAACATTTAAACACAAAATTAAATGACAAAGAAAACACACTATACAAATATATTTTACCTTGGAAACCCAAACCAAGAAAACCAACATTCCTTGAGCGTTCTGCTCTCTTGTTGTCTTATTCATTCAAAATAAAAGGTTAAATTTCTAAACTTGGTACACACCTAAGACACAATCGACATCATACCTTCTTTCTTTACACAAGATTAACCTTGTAGTCAATTCAACTTACAACTGCATGACCAATAACCTCTAAACTATTGATTAGCAATTCTATGATTCAATAGATTTTAGAACATTACATCATGCCTTCTTTATACAATGTACAATAGGAAAAACCATAAACAAAAGGCGTCCAAATATGGTTACAGATCCACGCAGATCATTGGCTACAAATCCCGTGAATCTCAGGATTCTATTACAATTGACTACCAAGTTGGATTACCGGTCGACCTTCATTCAGTCTTCAGTTGGTTGCCACAAGATCATATTTCGACCTCTTGTCAGTTGACCTTCTCGGACTTGTTGTTGATGTCTCTGACTTTGAATTTACCCGGTTGAACCACCTCAACCTTTGACTTTCTGTTGATTCCTTTGAATTTGACTTTACCCAGTCGAACCACCTTGACCTTCATCTTGCTGTTGATTCCTTTGAATTCGGCTGTCAATTGATCCACCTTGACTAGAATTTCACTGCAAAGAATATAACAACCCAACAGTTTCAACTGGGTCGTGTGGTGCTGGAAACATTGTCTTTGTTGGGAGATGCTATCTTGAGGTACATGCTTGATCAGAGGCCAAGCTTCTCAAGGCCTATGGTGAGCTCCCAAAGAATGTGTGTTAATGGAAAACATGTGATATTTTATTTTGTATTTTAGTTTTTCACTTTAAGTCTTCACTTTAGTCCATGTCTACAATGTCCTCCAAATATTATGGACATAAGAAAAATAAAAATGTTAGCAAAAAAAACCCTCTATTGTGTTGTCTACTTGGTTTTGCTTATGATTTCAAACCAAACAATACCTCATATTTTCTTTCTATTCCTTCTAGTGTATAGACTTGTGCCCTAATTTGGGAGTCTCACACCTTTGAAAAATCGACAAAATTGAGCAGCTTGTGATGTAGCGATGAATGTCGACGAAACACCACTTGTCCATGGTAAATAATTTCAGATTCTATATAACAATGTATTAATTTTAAAAATACATTGCAAACATCTAAAAGACTAAATGAAAGAAAAAGAAGTTAAATGACTTTGCTAAAGGATAGAGACACATACATTTGCAACCTTTAAGAGAATAACAATATTGTAACATCCCCGACCACCCGCAAGCCGGGCAATGCCACTACTGAGACGCTTTACTTAGCTCTGAAACCATTTTGTAATCTCCCCAACCACCCACGCCAGGCCATGCTACTCCAAAAAACTCTTCCGTTCTCTGTGCGAAACATAATGCAACATACCCAATATCCAACTGAGCTATTCCACATAAATTTGATCGAAATGTATGCAATTAAAATATATACACACATAACTCTTGTGGAAGCATTATATATAAAACGTAAACATGCAAATACATCTGTAAATACACGGATTCACACTGAAATAACGATAAACATATACATGCAGCATATGAGGGAAATACCCATAACTATAAACACAGTTATAAATCATACATAGATAAATCCATAAAAATAAACATGGGAATAATAATGCAGCATGTAAATTTATCACACAGTTGACACTTATCTTGGTAAGAATATCACCAACTACGTGCAGACCTTCCACAAACCTCCCATCCTTAGACCACATTGTTCATCACTCTCAACAGTGAGTCACCCCTGAGATGGGACTAAACTCCACCCGGGTAAAGGGTTCCTAACCAGACTAATGGCTCATGGAAAAAATGAAAGACTCTGTCACAGGTGCCTACTCAAACTAATAGCCTATAGTCTCTCATTCCCCACATGCCTATCCCACCCCAGGGAGTTTGCCCCTTCTCTGCTCAATAGTCCTTCGACTACCCCACTTCCCTTCCAGGGATTCAACAAAATTCCGGACAGGAAGTCTCAGAGCACTGTAGCTGCAGTTTAGCACCTTTAGGAAATCAATTCCCAGCAATTCTCTCACCTAGAGAGAAATTTCCCACGGGCCTGACAACCCACCTCTTCAATATCCCACAGGCCTAAAAACCCGTTTCTTCAATATCCCACGGGCCTAACAACCCGCTTCTTCAGTCCATCTTCCCAGCTAACCAGCTACACAAACCTATATGGCCATGGATACAATATCAGGTACAGTGATAGAAAGTATGGAGGATAACTGACTGCGTGAGTGAAAATGGTCATGGCATCATGGATGAATGATGGAAGGAATGAAAAAGATGAAAAAATGAACTAAGTCTCCACAATATGTATGCATGTATCCAACTTGACACTTGTCATGTTGGGAGCTAGTTTGGTCCACTTGTCCCCAACTTTGGAACTTAGGATAAAATAATTATCCATACTTTATACTTTAGGAAATATTAATATAATATTCCTTTTTGTCTTAATCTCCCTAGCTTAGCCCTTTTCTTAACTTTTAGGCCCCACCCTTCCCTAACTAGTGGATTTTATTCCCCTATCTCTTTTATCGTGGCCGGTCTACGCGCAACGATGTATTTTATATTAAATATGAGACATGTACAAAAATAGGCGCACTGGCCTTTAGCATCTAGGCTCTCTAGCCTAACTCGAAACATAAGAATCATAGCTTATAATAACTGGCTCACTAGCCTATAAAACACAACATATACACAAAGGTTCACTGGCCTCAATATCACGCACACTTAATTTGTTGCACGTGGTATCCGAGAATGTGCCCATTTCATCATTTTACTGTGCAGTACATGCGCGCACTACACCATGGAATATGCATGCCAAAAAGATATAAAACAACTCACCAGCTTAAGTACATTATTACATTTATAGTTGGGGTTCAACCTGGGGATATTACAATCCCCTCCCCTTATTTATGCACTGTCCTCAGTGCATTATGTACCATGTACCATTCAAATTCTTAAAATATCCAAGCTTTATCTAATGGAATCTTGTTATCCATCCAGTGCTCTACTTTCCAGCACTAATTCTCATACTCATACTACAACTGGAAGTCAATTGCTCTATTCCATAGAGCTGCTTTAGGAAATAAATCAACTCATGTTCATTATTACATTCTTCAATTAAACCTCATTGAAGAATCAATTGGCTTTAGATCCCCAATGTTCCACCTAGCCTTATATCTCACTGCTAATAAACTCTCAATAGCGTACCACTCCCAAGCAGGGCTATGGCTCCATCAGGGCAATGGCTTCCTAAGATAACCATGCCCACAATCAATATCAACATAGTCTAGTCCAAGGTGCCAAAACTCAACAACACTCCAACCAACGATGTCTATTCCCCACATGCATGTACAACCCAAGGTAGTATGCACCTTCACCATCCAACAGTTCATCGACTGCTCAACTTCCCTTCTAAGGATCCAGTACAGGCCAGCCAAAAAGTATCAGAGCACCATGGCTCCAGGAGATCCAACTTTAATCAATATCATCTCATCTGCATCACACACATGTAGTTATCATGAGAGAGCATTATAAAATTCCATTTTAGAAATCAAATTAATTTCATAAGGAATTCAACTTTTTCCCAAAATATGAAATTCTATTTCATAATTTTTCATCATTGTTGGAATAATAGAATATAGTTTTCCCTATGTCTTTTAGCAAGCACCATGATAAATACCATTTTTCTTGCAATGATTATATATTGCATACAACCAACATATTGTCAGTGTTTTCTGTATAACATAATTCAACATGTACATCACCTTATGCAGTGATCTTAAAATTTCCTGCACCTAACAATTCAATCACAATTACCAAACAATTTAACCAAATAGAATGACTCATCATTCTATGCATATGCATGTTCATAATTAACAATAGTAAGTTCACTTCTTCAATTTTCTAAACAAGAAATTTTCTGTAGTCACTATTCCTATGACTACCTCACTTGCAACTTTCCTGTTGCAATGTTTAACAGTTCCTGAAATGTTCTTAGCTTCATGAGTTAGCAACATTTCAGCCATTAGTATAATTATTTCCATGCAAAATCATATATACATGCACTAACAAAATTCATTCAGCAAAATGCACTTAAGTATACAATTCCATCGTATATGAGTGCAACTCTACCACTTACCAGGCATAAGTGCAACTCTCAATGACTATTTATTCAATGCACCTTTGTATTGATTTTCAGAATGAGATTTATCTAAGTCATGCATCTCACCATCCATAAATTGGAAATCTGGCCAATGTCTTGACCCATCTCCACACACTTCCCATTGTCTTCACAATTACTTGGATGCCTTCCTTTTCGACCTAAACACTACACCAACAATACAATTCTGTAGTGTTTATTAGTGTTTATTAGTGTTAGCAAAAAGGTTGCAGTCCAAGTTTTATTTAAAGGTAGGAAGCTCATTGGGTATTTGTGTGGCACATAACCTTTCTATAACCATACCTTTCCATATCCAACCATGTCCTGGTCTAATACATGACTAGCTTTCTTAGCATCATTCCTATAACAAATTCTTATCTTTTATTTTTCTTTGGTTATTGTCTCATAACCAAATTAACATGATATTCTACTATGTCAGTGTGTGCATTCAAAAGCTAAAAGATTTGATAACTATAACATGCCTATAACTTAATCCTGTCAATGTACTTAAACAATACCATACAACATAGTATAAAATTCAATTTGGGGAAATTCTTACCTGGATTTCCCTTAAAGAGAGATACTTACCTGCATGGCTTCCATTAAACAAGTTTAAAGCTACCTGATTAGTTTATGATAATAGAACTTCTCATGTTTTTTTATCAGCCTTATAATTCAACATTCCAACTTTCTGTTGCTTCCTTCCATGTGCAACAACATTATCAACAACACTTGCAAACATGCAAGCATTCTCACTTTATGGTTGTCCCAACTAGCCATAAAATACTTGCTGCTACAGTAATTGAAACAACTTATTTCTTCTTGTATCATGTTTCCTTGTTTTATCCTAGAAGTCTTCCATTCTCCCATATTCCTGAATCTTCATGTGCTCTTCACTGTAACCACTGCACATGAATATTTCTGATTTGGGCACTTTCTAGCCAAATCACTCTTGGCTTCCTTTTATTTTCCATCCAAATACTAAACTGATAATAACCTTCAACTTTTATTTACTTCCTGGATCCATCTATCCCAACTCATACTTGGATGAATTATAATTCCCATCATGCCGTATTATAGACTTTGGATATTCAACATCCATTTATTTTTCAGAATGAACTATTCTAGTTCTTCCTTGATTGAATAATTTAGTATTTGAGTTTTCTTGCATTCTTCTCCACTCCTTGCCAACTAGCCTCAAACTTGGCTTGCATAGAATTAATTAAAAGCACTTAATGTTGTTTTTAATTTACTAACATAACTCAAGTGGTACTTCCACCCCCTGGAAATGTCACTCATGGCTCCATGCCATTTGAGATGGATTCTACTCAGGAACCATCTCTTTTACATTCAAAACCAAGCATAGAACCATTTTCCTTTTCATGGTTCTTAGATGACTCTCTACAGAGATTCATTTCACTTTTAAGTCTTTCTTGGCTTAACCTCTCCATGCTATTGTGGAAATATATTCAATACCTTTGGAATGCATCAATAATATATACTAGTATTCTTGTTTTCCCTCTTGGAATGTTTTTCATGCATTCCCAATTGCTTGATATATACCCCATGAATTCTTCTTCCATTATTCTAGGATGTTCATGGACTTGCAACTACATATTATGATGATATTAATTTTCAGTATTCCACTATTCTTTGGATCCCTCTGATCCAACTCCTACATGACCCAATTCTATTTCCAGTCATATTTTCTGAGTAACCTTGGACAGTTAACACCTTCCTTCTTGAGGTACTTGATTTATCCCTTCCTTAACCAATCATATCAGTACTTGGATTTTCTTGTTGGCTATTACTTTCCCATGTCTTGACCAATCTAATTTCAACCTGCCTTGCACAATCCATTTCTATCATGCCATATTGATTCCCTTCATACCAAGCTTCCACTATGTACTATGATAACCATAAGGGAAGTATTACTCTAATTTCATAGCTAATCCATGGATATGATGCACTCTTTATCCAAATATGCATTAAGCCTCTTTCTTTATCTGGTTACTATCATTCTGATAGCCAATTCCTTTCATAATAGATCTTACTCCCATGCATTGCTTAATTTGTATATTGGATTCTTTGGGAGTGTTCACTAATTCATTCACTACATGATATATTCCTTTGCCCAAATTCCATTGAATACTTGACTAACATGAGAGGACTTCTTGTAGTGGCCTCCCTAGACTTAATGGCTGCACTCAGATTCATACCTGGACATTTTGAGGTCTTGGCTTTTGATCATCTTCTGAAATATTTTGTCATAGCACTCTTTCCTTGAGTACCTCTACTTATTTTTAACTAAACTTCAACCTTCTCACCTGTTAATAACTAAAAGTTTTTAACTCTGAAAAATGTGCATCCAACAAAACTTTGTCAGGTTAAATGACTCAACAATTTCACGAAAATATGAACCATTCTGGTTCAATAATATATATCATAATTCTTTCTTCTTATTTCTTGGAAAATTGAATGCCCAAATCAATTTTCTAGGTGGATAATTATATTCCACTATCCGATACCTTTCCAACACCTTCTCCCATGCTCAATTCTGAGTCTTGAGTAGAAAGTTATGGTTATTTGAAATTTGCCCATTAACTTTTCTGTTCATACTTCCACTTGGCGCAACTCTGCGCTGTAATTATGCATTTTCGCACCTACTCCACTGAAATTTTTGTATGAGTTCAATTGGGTTTCTTCATAAACATATTATGGACATTCTTTCCAAGTTTCACCTTATTCTGGGTTCCAGGCTGTTAGTTACAGCCAGCTGAAGTTCTAGGCCAAATTACCATATTGTAACTGATATGCTACAGGTACCTTCTTTGACATATTAAACACTTTTAACACGCCCAAAAATATAATTCATCTCTTGGAATGTCTTCTATGGCTCAATATCATTCCATTGACTTCTCCCGTGCCTCAATCTGATTCCGGAGCATAAATTTATGGCTCTTTGAAGTTAGATGGGTCTTAAAATTTACCCTCCACTGTTTGTGCTGTAACTTTCTCATAAAAGCTCAGTTTGACTAACAATTTACACCATTAGAAAGCTCTCTCCGAGATATTTTATTTGAGCTATAGAGACAGAGTGTACCTTTGGTACACCTCTGTCTCGTGGTTTTTGAGTTGCTAAAAACGCTCTTAAGGCCCTAAAAAACGTGCTGTAAAAAGATGACGTTCAAATGATATAAAACATCATAGAAAATCGTTGGTTTTCTGTCGTTGTTCACCCTTCAAACAACTTCACGCACACAAATTTAAACCTGTAAACCCATATTTACCATGTGCAACAACAAAAAAAGGTAATTTGTGCTTCACGCACTTTAAAACCACTGTGTATCACTTCTTTGTCGCGCCAATAACTTGCGTGCAATACTTTTGTGTCGCACGCCAATATCCACCGCGCACAGTTTTGGTTCTTTCTCAATTACATGTTGCACACAATTTTTGTATCACACGTTGTTATTCCACGCACATTTTACTCTGCACACTTCACCATGCCAGAGTTTAGTACACCCCACTGCACACCAATACTCTGTGCGCACATTTAGCAAAACTGTTGCATGACAACTTATACTCTTACTGTGCTCTGCCAATACTGTGCACACCATGTGCACCATTTTATTGTGTGTGCACATCATGCACACATTTTATGTGTATGCACCTCGTGCATCCACACACCAACATTTTTCCACGCAGCGCCAAAATTTAGCGCATGCACCAGCACGCCCACATTTTTCCGCGCGATGCCCAAATTTAGCGCGCACACCAGCACACCAACATTTGTCCGCGCGGTACCCAAATTTAGCACGCACACCAGCACACCAACATTTTTCCGTGCAGTACTCAATTTTCACGTATCATAATCCTTTTACTGCGCATCCTGCATTTTTAGTGCGCCCAACTGCGTGCATTCATTTTTATACGCATCAATTTGCTTGTGAATTCCACTGCAGAAATTGGGGTTTTTTCTTAACTTTTTCCCCAATTTACCATAGACATTCTGCAACTATGAAATTTGTTCAATTTCACCCCAATAACACCAGTTCAACCTCTGCAACAATAAATCGTTGTGGGTTGACATTTCTGGAATGAATTCACCCAAATCAATTCACGAATTGGGAATTTTAGTTACGAATTCCGCTCCATCTGTCATGGCTTTACTATAACTTCAAATTTGACCAATTCTGGGTCTGAATTTGCGAGAACAGATATTAAATCAATAATATTTTACCACATGGCCGAATTTCTCAATTTCCCCATGAATTTACCAACCAAAATTGGGGTTTTTTCCCAATTTCTGTACCATATTGTAGTTGGATGCTCTGCAACTCGAAATTTGGCCACTTCAAAATAAATCCTCTGTGAAATTTCTCTTCAACTCAACTTTTTCGGCCCATCTAGGCTCAATGTTGAAAACTATAGCTCTGATACCATATTATAACATCCCCGACCACCCACAGGCCGGGCAATGCCACTACTTAGATGCCTTACTTAGCTCTGAAACCATTTTGCAACATCCCTAACCACCCAAGTTGGGCCATGCTACTCTAGAAAACTCTTCTATTCTCTGTGCGAAACATAATGCAACATACCCAATATCCAACTGAGCTATGCCACATAAAGTTTATCGAATTGCATGCAATTAAAATATATACACACAGAACTCTTGCAGAAGCATTATATATAAAACGTAAACATACAAATACATCTGTAAATACACAGATTCACACTCAAATAACTGTAAACATATACATGCAGCATATGCGGGCAATACCCATAACTATAAACATAGTTATAAATCATACATAGATAAATCCATAAAAATAAACATGGAAATAATAATGTAGCATGTAAATTTATCACACAGTTGACACTTATCTTGGTAAGAATATCACCAACTGCGTGTAGACCTTCCACAAACCTACCAGCCTTAGACCACACTGTTCATCACTCTCAACAGTGAGTCACCCCTGAGCTATGACTAAACTCCACTCGGGTAAAGGGTTCCTAACCAGGCTAATGGCTCATGGAAAACATGAAATATTTCGTCACAGGTGCCTACTCAAACTAACAACCTATAGTCTCTCATTCCCCACATGCATGTTCCACCCCAGGGAGTGTGCCCCTTCTCTGCTCAACAGTCCTTTGGCTGCCCCACTTCCCTTCCAGGGTTTCAGAACCAGGCCGGGTAGGAAGTCTCAGAACAGTGTAGCTATAGTTTAGCACCTTCAAGAAATCAATTCCCAACAATTCTCTCACCTAGAGAGAAATTGCTCATGGGCCTGAAAACCCACCTCTTCAATATCCCACGGGCCTGACAACCCTCTTCTTCAGTATCCCACGGGCCTAACAACCCGCTTCTTCAGTCCAACTTCCCAGCTAACCAGCTACACAAGCCTATATGGCCATGGATACAAGATCAGGTACAGTGACAGAAAGTATGGAGGATAACTGATTGTGTGAGTGCAAATGGTCATGGCATCATGGCTGAATGATGGAAGGAATGAATGGTCTGAATGATGGAAAAGATGGAAAAATGAACTAAGTCCCCACAATATGTATGCATGTCCCCAACTTGACACTTGTCATGTTGGGAGCTACTTTGGCCCACTTGTCCCTAACTTTGGAACTTAGGATAAAATAATTATCCATACTTTATACTTTAATAAATATTAATATAATATTCCTTTTTGTCTTAAGCTCCCTAGCTTAGCCCTTTTCTTAACTTTTAGGCCCCACCCTTTCCCTAACTAGTGGAGTTTAGTCCCCCATCTCTTTTATCATGGTCGGTCTGTGCGCAACGATGTATTTTATATTAAATATGAGACATGTACAAAAATAGGCGCACTTTCATTTAGCATCTAGGCTCTCTAGCCTAACTCAAAACATAAGCATCCTAGCTTATAATAACTGGCTCACCAGCCTATAAAACACAACATATACACAAAGGCTCCCTGGCCTCAATATCACGCACACTTAAGTTGTTGTACGCGGTATCCGAGAATGTGCCCATTTCATCATTTTACTACACAGTACATGTGCGCACTACACCATGGAAGATGAATGCCAAAAAAATATAAAACAACTCACCAACTTAAGTACATTATTACATTTACAGTTGGGGTTCAACCTGGGAATATTACAGTTTGGTTGATTCTTCTACTCCAATACCTCTTTTTCATCAAGTAGAACCAAATCCTAAGAGTGGTATTAGGTAACAAGTTCTTCTAAAGAACATGCTAGAGATGAAATCTAAGAGACTACATGTCTTTGGTCTTTCATTTGACTTTTAAAATGGAATTTGAATAGAAACAATAAGAGCCATATCTGGTCTCTCATTAAATATTTCAAATGGAAGTCAAACTACAAAAGCAACAAGTGACACTTCTAATGCCAATATTGAGGGCCATAGTTTCAAAACAAAGCTGGTGATTCTTGAATGAATTATGGTTAGAGGTGAGGATGTCAATGAGTTGACCCTCAACTAGTGGGATAAACATTTGATCACTAAATTCATTTGGCAAGTGTTTGGCCAAAGTATTATGGGAAGCATACAATCTATTAGACAAAATGTATACATACAATTAGTGTCAATGTATTCAAGATACATGACATCTGTTTAATGAAATGTCTATAAGTAAAATGTTTGGTTTTTTGGAAGATACGAAGGCATGCTTTCCGATTATGGTTAGGTCCCTCTTAAAAAAACCATTTGTTTGTGGGTGCATTTTGTAGATTTTTTTTTTGATTTAAAGTGGAAATTGGAGTGCACACAAGGGATTCATGTGGATCAACAATGTTTAATATATTGGGATAAACAAATGGAGGATCAAAATATATTATCTGTCTACAATATAGACAAGGATTCCATCCTCAATTTGGGGTTGAGATTGCATGGAGATAAGAGTTTAGGGTGTTATAGTGGGAAAACCCCCCTACAGACTACACTAGGGTTCTAAAGTGCAGGCAGAGCTAACCGTCTAAAGTCTCCTACTTCTAACAACTATCCTGACAGTACCCCACAATCATATGTAAGATGCAAAGTATAGAGCTCCGGTAGGCTTACCTTAAACCCTGCGTCCGATGTCGATCCCTTTGCACTCCGTTGTTTCCCGACTGTAGATCTCCTCCCAAGGCCAACTTGCATTCACCAAATGACAAAAAAGAAACTATGATCATGCATTCTATATATCGATTAATGGGTTAGATATCATAACAAAATATAAATAAATCATAAAGATTGAAGATATCATTTGGCGAGACGAAAAAATTATTTCTTTATATTAATCTCACATAGTAGCTTACAATATGAGACCGACCACTGCTCCTCGAACTCGGTCCTGGGCTCCTCTTCACCAAGCTCCAACTTCTTCCACGTATCTTTATCCTCTTCAGTTCTCTCTAGGGAAATGGAAAATGTTTGCAATAGAGGAAAAAGGGCTGGAATAAGGAATTCTGGCTCAAACTCACAATGTGGTTGCAAATAATTGGGGCAAGGGGGAATACTGAAATGGGCAGAGTTTATTTTCTCTCATGCTTCTTTTAGTAATGGGACCCCAACACCTTCTTTTATATGCAAAAAAGATATTTATTCGGTTGGGTGACCGACTATGGGTGGTCAATTGGTTAGGAAACTACCCAAAAGCTCGTATCCCCTTGCAAATTTTTATTTTTTGCAATTTTTGTGAGTAAATGTGGGTTGTAATGGTGCATCTAGCATACGTATGTGAGCTGTATAGGTGAAAAAAGCATGTGTATGTGGGAAATAGTGGTGTAGGGCATGTACATCTTCAAAAATATAGTTTTTAGAAGAGCTATTCAGTGATGGCTTTGGCAAAAATAACAAGTAAGATGGCCTGATGCCAGGTATGCATGTATGGTGCAATTTAGGGTTATAACGGATGCCCCCTAATGTGTGAGGTTAGAAGAGCATATGATGGCTGAAATACATTACAAATATTCACCAACGTACGAAGTGAGTGAGCTCAGGGACCAGAGTTTGGGAGGTTCCATCTGCAAAATAATAATTTGTCTCACCGAGGCGGGCATACCCATGCTCAGAATGAAATAAAATCATGGATGAAAATAAAATACACTATCATATAACTATATAAAGTGTATCCATGAGAAATACACAGTGGATATACATCTCAAAATCAAAAGATATACATGTATAGTATCCATCTTCAAGAAGCCAATGACGCCTGGTGGATGGATATGAAGCCTTCAAAGCTCGAGCAAAAGCTTCAAGATATTCAAAACTCGGGTAGGAGTGTAATATGAGTGTACAACTTCACTTCCCAGAGGTCTTCAATGGATTTTCGGGAGCATACAAGAGGATCTTGGTGATCAGGTAGAGAACTTAATTTATTTCGAACAAGGACTTGATTGGAATTTCGGAATGGGCGGGCATGAGGACAAGAGACAAACTGTAGAAGGGCCGACTCAATCTGGGTAAAACTTCCCTTGGAAAGTAGAATGACAAATGATGAGATTCAGGAAGCATGGCATTGACATAAGTTTACGATGCAGGAGGCAACACAAACTCTCCATGTGTTTGGAAGAATAACCAAATGGAGGAGGACACATCTCTATGTAGCGAGAACAACTTCCTAAGGTCATATTAAATCCCAGAGCTTGACGAACAAATTGAATGATGTGATTTTTCCACTCATTGTGCTTCCAACAAAAGAAAATACTTTTCCCTTCCTCCTTTTGGGTTATATTTGATTTTTTTGTCTTTTGCAATAATTTTGGAAAGCTTGAAAAAGAATAAAAGAATGCTACATTAAAGAGGAGGAACAAGTGTCGCAAACATACTAGTTCCAAGCACAAGGAACACATTGATTCTCAGATCAAGGAGACATATGTAGGAAAAGGAAACTCAGGAAAATTCTTCCATGGGTCAAGGTGTCAAGACGCAAAGGCAAAGTGCTATAAGGCTTGCGTATAATGCATGCTTCAGATGGTTCAGTTGAGAGCAACATGGAGCTGGCATTAGGCCAAATACATAGGGATGCAAATGAGATTAACATGACACAATGATAACATCCTTCGATGTAATTTTAACAAGCCCAAAGATGGTAAGATCGACAGTTTTTCATTTTTAGAGAGTCTGAAAAAGCGTAAAAGAAGACTCCACTGGGGTACCTTTTTTGAAGGTAGTCTAGTCGGTTCGAAAAAGGGGTAAACTAGCACCAAAAAGACATCTATTCAAAACCATTTTAATGAGTGTGACAAAGACAAGGTCACTCAACAATATTTTCAATTTTAGGTGATGCAGGAGCATCTCCCACGTCAAGCGAGCCAGCGCAGAAAGAAGAAGACAACTGGACAGAAGCCAGCGAAAATTTTAAATTTCCCTTGGATTGATGTGACAAACTTTAAATGTAATAATTTAATGAGGCGCACTTATATATTGTAATGGACCTTGAGCGGATTGCTCTCGTCCTTAGGTAGATGGAGGCATTTAAGATAGTAAATGTAAAGTAGATAGTATTTTTAATTGTAGATTAGACAGCTTGAGAGCGCAAGAGGGAAACGAGATATAGACACCCTCATTGTGCATTTGTATTATGATCCAGGAAGAGCATGCAGAGAGCTGTGTAAAAAGAACACCCATGTACTGATATTTGAATTAATAGAAGAAGCTTTGATTCAAATTCATGGTTATGTGTCTGTTCTCTGTGTATTGTTGTTATGCTCAATTGATGTTTGCTTCCAGTTATACATTTGCTTTTATATGTTGTGTATATGATTTCATGGTTGAGTTGAAGTTTGGAAGGAAGAAGGAATGAGTTTCAATTGTTTCTCTATTTGAACCAGAGAATTCCTGCAAGGAGTGCAGTTGAAGTGTCCGCAAGGAGTGCGTTGACAGAGGGTTCAAATAGAGATAGCTTTTGTTCTCATTCACTCAGAAGTGCAGTTGGGCACATAAGCCGTGCAAGGAGTGTGCAGGCTGAGGGAAGTTCAGGGTTGCGAACCTGAGCGAGAAGTGAAGGACTGCTGTTGTAGAGGTGCGCAGAGTCGAGGAACTTCAACACTTAGTCGAGGTTGAAGGTTTGCCACAAGGAGTGCATGCAAAGGGTGTTTCTGAGGAGACTTAAAGTCGTGAGAAAGCTCAGGAGGAATAGGCCTTTGAGTTGTCGAAAGAAAGTACAGAGGAGTTGTGCCTTGATGATTTAAGCAAGCATCGTAAGGTTGCATGCAGGTGGACGAATTCTGTAGAAGAACACTTAGTTGTTTCACAGAATTTCACCAGGAGAAATGGACGGTCGATATTCTCTGAGGAGAATCAACGAATCACCGTGAGCCGTTAGATCTTGCAGAGCTGCAGGGGAGATACTGCAGGTATTCCCATAGTGTTCAAAGCTCAGGAGGGGCAGATCCGTTGATCAGGGCCACGAGGACCGTTGGATCTACACGTATATCATGGATTGGGGTTTCGTGGATCGAACGTCCAAATTCTTGCAACGAAAACTGTGATATCACGATACGCGATATTCCGACGAGTGAGTAAATAGTGGGGGCCACAACTGGGTTGGCGAGTGGAGAACAGGTGGCACAAGCGATCGGGGTTTCATGGCGAGAAGTCCCGATACAATAGCATCTAGATTCGCGAAATCGCGAACCCCGAATTCCCGATAGAGGTGACAAGACGTTGAAAGGTCAACTCGCACGCATGTCGGATAATCAGCATATCGAGAGTCGGGAGTCGGTAAAACAAAGGGTTTGACATCATGAGAAGCAAAATCGTGATAGGGGGGAGTCTCGATAGAGTAAGGGAAGGAGTCAGCGTTGACTGAGGTATCGGATCTCAGGGATTCGAGAGTGCAGCGCTCGACCTTCGGACTCGCGAAGTCACGAGTTCTGATTCCCCGATAAGTAAAGAAAAAGAGGGATCGCAGAAGATATCTGTGGGTACTGATTTTCTGGCAGGGAATAGAGGGACCGGTTAGTGTTCTTCGGGCCGAGGGAAGAGAAGATCCTATGAGCGGACGTGCCTGCGGGTGCGGCTGCGTCAGTTTGGTATCAGAGCCCAGAAAGGTTCTTTGCTTTCTATAGCAGAGAAAATAATTCATCATGCCACCAAGGAGAGAGAGACAATCACCCGATCCAGAGGATAGGGAGATACCAAGGAGAAGAGGCAGGCAGGTAACCAATCCAGAAATGGAGAGACAAATGCGAGATCTCCGAGCAAGACTCGAAGACATGGAGACAACGCAAAGACGCACAGCCAGTGCAGGGGATCTTAGTGATTCTGAAAGCGAGATTGAGGCTGAACGAGAAGAAGAAGTTGCAGCCGAAGATGCATCAAATGAGTGTTTGATCAAAGCTATTACCAGGATGGGTGCAAGAGAAAAGATGGACATTCCAATTTATGAGGGAAACTTGGATGCAGAGGAGCTTCTAGATTGGATTAGAGCTCTAGACACATACTTCGATTATGAAGATGTCGAAGAGGATAAGAAAGTCAAGCATGCTGTCACGAGAATGAAAGGACATGCAGCATTGTGGTGGGATGAACTACAAGAAGATAGACGCTGCAAGGGTAAGCAGAAGATTAAGAGCCGGGACAGGATGATCGCAAAGATGAAAGCGAAATTCATCCCCAGAGACTATCAAATTTCTCTGTTCAGGAGAATGCAGAACCTGAGACAGAAGCTGATGACAGTGAAAGAATACACTGAGGAATTCTACAGACTGAACATTAGGGCAGGTCATCGGGAGAGTGATGATGAGAAAGTTTCCAAATATCTGAATGGTCTGAGATATGACATTCAGGATGAATTGAGCATGCTAACCATCCGAACGGTGGAAGATGCTTATCAATTAGCTCTAAAAGCTGAGGAGAAGCTGAGCCAAAAACAAGGTCAAAGAGGCCGAGGCAGAAGCCAGCCTAGAGGCAAAGCAGTTGCCCAGGACAAAAGCCAAAAGCCCAAAGAAGACTGGAAGAAACCTCAAACTCGAATTGAGAAAGGTGGAACCTCACAGTGAGGACAACAATATGCTGAGCAGAGAGGGCAACATAATGAGCAGAGGGGAGATTATGCTGATGGCAATACTTTTCCTCGTACTAGAGGTAGAGGAAGAGGAAGAGGTGGAGTAATTACATGCTTCACATGTGGAAAGAATGGGCACAAGTCTTACGAGTGTCCAGATAAAAAGAAGGATGGAGGGGAATCTCACATCACCGAAGCACAAAGGCGAGATGTTGAGGCAGAAGGCGCTGAAGGTGGACGATCACTTATGATGCGAAAAGCTCTTTTGACACCCGAGAAGGAGGTGGAGAGTTCAGTCCAGAGGAGCAGATTATTCCAGACTGCTTACAAAACCAAGGACAGTGTATGCAAGGTTATTGTAGATAGTGGAAGCACTGATAATCTCATTTCGACCGAGATGGTGGAAAAGCTAGAGCTGGAGACAATTGATCATCCAAGCCCGTACATAATTTCTTGGTTGCAGAAGGGACATCAGGTAACTGTCACTAAACAATGTTTAGTTGAATTCAAGATAGGTGGATATAATGATAAGATATTATGTGATTTCATTCCTATGGATGTTTATCATCTATTGCTGGGTAGACCATGGCAATATGATAGAAATGTGATTCATGATGGGAGAATGAACACATACACCCTGGAGAAGAATGGGAGGACACACATGTTGCTTCCAATTAAGGATAAGGAGGTGAAGCCAGAGGTAAGCAACACTGTACTTCTCATGAGTGGGAAGGAACTTCTTACAGAGGTGAAGAAGAAGGAGGATCCACAATTATTTGTGGTCAGGAAGCCGAGGATTGTTCTGACTAGCACGAGAGTGGATGATTAACCAGAGGAGATTCAGGAACTGCTAGAAGAGTTCACTGATATAGTCGTGGATGAACTACCTCATTCGTTGCCACCGATAAGGAGTGTGAGTCAGCATATCGACCTCATACCAGGGGCCAGTTTGCCAAACAAAGCCACGTACAGATTGACGCCGCAGGAAAATGAAGAGGTTAAGAGACAAGTCCAGGATTTGTTGGACAAAGGATTGGTCAGGGAGAGATTGAGTCCGTGTGCTATTCCAACAGTACTCAGTCCGAAGAAAGACAGGGGTTGGAGGATGTGTACCGACTCTAGGGCGATCAACAAAATAACCATCAGGTACAGATTTCCACTGCCGAGGATGGATGATATGATGGATTGCTTGAGCGGAGAAAAGTATTTTTCAAAGATTGATTTGAAAAGCGGATATCATTAGATTCACATGAGAGAAGGTGATGAGTGGAAGAAAACCTTCAAAACAAACGAGGGATTGTATGAATGTCTTGTTATGCTGTTTGGCTTAACAAATGCGCCAAGTACCTTCATGATATTGATGAATGATGTCCTGAGGGAGTTCATCGGGAAATTTGTCATTATGTATTTGGATGACATACTGATTTACAGTAGATCAGTGGCCGAACACTTGAAGCATTTGGCTACAGTGATGAAGAAGCTACAACAGGAGAAGCTGTTGATAAACATGAAAAAATATTCATTCATGAAGACAGAGCTCATTTATCTGGGATTTGTTATTTTGGAAGATAAGTTGAGAATGGATCCAGAGAAGGTGGAAGTAATCAAGAATTGGCCATCACCGAGGAATATTTTCGAGGTGAAAAGTTTTCATGGATTGGCTAGTTTCTACCGAAAATTCATCAGGAATTTCAGTGGAATTAGCGCAGCGATGTTGGATACAGTGAAGAAAAGACATAAATATTTTCACTGAACAACAGAGGCCGAGAAAAGTTTCAACTTGTTGAAACGGAAGATTACGGAACAACCAGTTTTGTTGTTGCCGGATTTCCTGAAGACATTTCAGGTGAAGTGTGATGCAAGCGGGTTTGGAATAGGAGCGATCTTGAGTCAAGATGAAAGGCCGATTGCATACTTCAGTGAGAAGCTAAATGAGGCAAAGGTGAAATACTCCACATACGACAAGGAATTTTATGCTATCATACATGCACTGAAAAAGTGGAGGCATTACTTGATCCCAAAGGAATTTGTTTTGTATAGTGATAATCGGGCATTACAGTTTGTGACTCAACAGGAGAAGTTGAATCAGAGACATGTAAAATGGGTAGAGTATATGCAGAATTTCACATTTGTGATTAAGCACATTTCGGGTACTGCTAACAAAGTGGCTGATGCTTTGAGCAGGAAGAGTTTGCTGTTGCAGGAGTTCCGAGTCAAGACGTTAGGTTTTGATGATCTCAGGGACATGTACGCAGATGATCAGGATTTCAAGGAAGCGTATGAGGCAACTGAGAATCTAGTTCTCAGACATAGGAGCTAGTGGATAGAGTATGTGATCCAGGAAGGATTACTCTTTAAGGGTAATCAACTATGTATTCCAAAATGCTCCATGAGGGAGAACCTGCTTAAGGAGAAACACAGTGGAGGATTGGCTGGACATTTCGGTCATGATAAAACGTTCACAAAGCTGAACGAATCATACTTTTGGCCAGGGATGCGAGAAGAGGTCAAGAGATTTGTGGACAGATGCAGGATTTGCCAGCATTCGAAGGGGAGAAGATAGAATGCAGGTTTGTATCAACCGTTACCCATACCTGAGAGGCCATGGGATGAAATCAACATGGATTTCGTAATGGGATTGCCAAGGACACAAAGAGGATTTGATTCAGTCTTTTTGGCAGTGGATAGGTTTTCCAAGATGGTACATTTTATCCCATGTCAGAAAACCAGTGATGCGACTCACATCGCAAATCTGGTTTTCAAAGAAGTCATTTGACTTCACGGCTTACCCAGAAGTATAGTTTTGGACAAAGACACGAAGTTCGTAGGGAATTTTTGGAGGACATTGTGGAAAAAGCTAGGAACTAATTTGGCATTTAGTTCTGCTTATCATCCTCAGACGGATGGATAGACAGAAGTCATGAACAGGAGTCTGGGAGACTTACTGAGAAGCTTCGTGACAGAGCACCATAGCAGTTGGGACAATATATTGCCACAGGCAGAGTTTGCGTATAACGAATCAATGAATAGGAGCACATGCAAGAGTCCATTTCAAGTTGTCTATGGCATGCAACCGAAAGGAATTTCTGAACTGAGGGATTCAGAACAGACTGCTACTAGGAGCGCTAGTGCAGAAGAATTCGCAGAGGCGATGAAAGGACTTCACAGCCAGGTGAAGGAGCGACTATAGAGTTCAATTCAGGAGTATAAACGCAGAGCCGATCAACGAAAGAGACAACTTCAGTTCGAGGTTGGTGATCTGGTTCTTGCAAATTTGAGGAAGGAAAGGTTCCCGAGAGGAACATATAACAAGCTGAAAATGAAGAAAATCGGGCCGTGTAGGGTCTTGAAGAAGTTTGGGACGAATGCTTACGAGATTGAATTACCGGATGGAATTGGAATATCTCCGATATTCAATGTATTAGATTTGTACCCATATAGAGCTGGAGAAACAGAGACTGGAGATGAGTAGCCAGTGATCCAGTGGACGAAGCAGATGCCAATTGCAGAGAAGCCACAAATGGAATGCATACTGGATAAGAGAGTTAGTAAGAGGACCAGAAGAAAGAAGTACTTTGATTATCTGGTCAAGTGGAAGAATCATCCAGTGGAAGATGCCAGCTGGGAGACTGAAGTGGAGATACAGAAGCATGGACAGACCATGTAGGAGCTCATGGGCAGGAGCCCATGAATATTTTCAAGCAAGGGAGTATGATGCAGGAGTATCTCCCATGTCAAGCGAGCCATCACAGAAAGCAGAAGACAGCTGGACAGAAGCTAACGCAAATTTTGAATTTCCCTTGGATTGATGCGCCAAACTTTAAATGTAATAATTTAATGAGGCACACTTATATATTGTAATGGACCTTGAGTGGATTCCTCTTGTCCTTGGGTAGATGGAGGCATTTAAGATAGTAAATGTAAAGTAGATAGTATTTTTAATTGTAGATTAGACAACTTGAGAGCGCAAGAGGGAAACGGGATATAGACACCCTCATTGTGCATTTGTATTATGATCCAGGAAGAGCATGCATAGAGCTGTGTAAAAAGAACACCCATGTACTGATATTTGAATTAATAGAAGAAGCTTTGATTCAAATTCATGGTTATGTGTCTGTTCTCTGTGTATTGTTGTTATGCTCAATTGATGTTTGCTTCCAGTTATACATTTTCTTTTATATGCTGTGTATATGATTTCATGGTTGAGTTTAAGTTTGGAAGGAAGAAGGAATGAGTTTCAATTGTTTCTCTATTTGAACCAGAGAATTCTTGCAAGGAGTGCAGTTGAAGTGTCCGCAAGGAGTGCGTTGACAGAGGGTTCAAATAGAGATAGATTTTGTTCTCATTCACTCAGAAGTGCAGTTGGACACAGAAACCGTGCAAGGAGTGAGCAGGCTGAGGGAAGTTCAGGGTTGCGAACCTGAGTGAGAAGTGAAGGACTACTGCTGCAGAGGTGCGCATAATCGAGGAACTTCAACACTTAGTTGAGGTTGAAGGTTTACCGCAAGGAGTGCATGCAAAGGGTGTTTCTGAGGAGACTTAAAGTTGTGAGAAAGGTCAGGAGGAATAGGCCTTTGAGTTGTCGAAAGACAGTACAGAGGAGTTCTGCCTTGATGATTTAAGCAAGCATCGTAAGGTTGCGTGCAGGTGGACGAATTCTGTAGAAGAACACTTAGTTGTTTCACAAAATTTCACCAGGAGAAATGGACGGTCGATATTCTCCGAGGAGAATCAGCGAATCACCGTGAGCCGTTAGATCTTGTAGAGCTACAGGGGAGATATTGCAGGTATTCCCATAGTGTTCAAAGCTCAGGAGGGGCAGAGCCATTGATCAGGGCCACGGGGACCGTTGGATCTACAAGTATATCGTGGATCGGGGCTTCGTGGATCGAACCTCCAAATTCTTGCAACGAAAACTGCGATATCGCGATACGCGATGTTCTGACGGGTGAGTAAATAGTGGGGGCCACAGCTGGGTTGGCGAGTGGAGAACAGGTGGCACAAGCGATCGGGGTTTTGTGGCGAGAAGTCCCGATACAATAGCATCCGGATTCATGAAATCGCGAACCCTGAATTCTTGATAGAGGTGACAAGATGTTGAAAGGTCAACTCGCACGCATGTCGGATAATCGACATATCGGGAGTCGGGAGTCGGTAAAACAAAGGGTTTGACATCGCGAGAAGCGAAATCGCGATAGGGGGAAGTCCCGATAGAGTAAGGGAAGGAGTCAGCGTTGACTGAGGTATCAGATCTCGGGGATTCAAGAGTGCATCTCTCGACCTTCGGACTCATGAAGTCGCGAGTTTCGATTCCCCGATAAGTAAAGAAAAAGGGGGATCGCAGAAGAGATCTGTGGGTGCAGATTTCCCGACAGGGAATAGAGGGACCAATTAGTGTTCTTCGGGCCGAGGGAAGAGAAGATCCTGTGAGCGGACGTGCCTGTGGGTGCAGCTGCGTCAATCGGGAGTCTGAAAAGAGCTTAACTATGGACTCACTGCCTTTTTCTAGATTTAGTCTCCCTAGCTCGAAAAAGTGAAATTTACTGAGGAGAACTCTCCTGGCAAGACAAATCTCTCGAGGTGTACCTTTATCCTCCTTAATCTACAGGCCGAAAAAAAGGTGTAAACTCATGCTAGTAGATTTTTTTTTGAACCAATTAATGAGTGTGAAGAAACAAGGTCACTCGGTGATCTTTTCACTTTTAAGGAGTCTGAAAAGAGCTTAACTATGGACTCCATGGGGGTTCCTTTTTCGTAAATTTATTCCCTCAGGCCCGGAAAAAGGGTTAAAATTATACCTGAGAATACTCTTCTAGCGAACCGAAGCTCATAGAGTATACCTTTGTTTGTACAATTGACCATCTAGACCAAAAAAGGGGTAAACTACCGCCGGACAGACGTGCCTTCAAGTTTTAGTTTTGCGAGTGTGAAGGGAAACAAGATCGTTCGTTCGACAATCTTTTCATGTTTAAAGAGTCTGAAAAGGGCTTAAAGAAGACTCATCATTTTTTGGGAGTCCCAAGGGTGAGGTCAAGAGTGATGATGAATCATGCAAATGAGGCTCAAAATCATAATTAGGACAAGACTAACAAGGACTCCCGAGCCTAAGGTCATTAACAACAACATGGACGCAAAAAACAATGAGGATCTAACTAGGGAATCCATGTAGAGGCAAGATATACCACTAATCTACGACACTTCTAAAGCAATAATGATGGTTCCATGTCACAACTCGGTGGGATCGATATTATGGCAAAAAAAAGACAACGAGATGCAGAAAGTGGAGGTGGAATCCTAACTTATATGCAAAAAGTTGGAAAAACGACTTTTCACCAAAAGACCTTTAAAAAAGACCCAACTCTTAAAAAATTTCCCAAGACCAAAAGTGAAGTGTATCGTAACATCCCGTGAGAAACTCAACAACTATGCTAAACGATTTTCAAGCTAGAAAAAATGACAAAAGGGTCCAAAAAATGACAAAAAGGGGCCAAAAAGTCTATAAATAGAAGCTGGCAGCTCATTATCACCATTCTAAATTGAGAATTGACCAAAAAGTCAAAAACACAACTTTGATAAAAGATTTGATTCTGGGAGCTTCAGAGGACGAAACGGGCATCTTCTTGGACCAAGTAAGTACAAACTAGCTCCTCCTGCATTTCCATACTTTCTTTTTTCTTTTATTTTAGTTTTTGGGAGGGTGCACGTCTCTTAAAAAGGTCGGCCCTACATGTACGCGGGCTGTCATAGGACAGCCCGCATATGCCCACGAGTAGAAAATAGTCTGCCTACGTGCATACACGACTATGTCCAATACAACTTGCGTACACCCTCAAAGATGTGGAAAATTTTAAAAATGCGAGATTTAATCCTCCATGGACTTGTCATTTTGCAGAATGTATGTCCACTAGAGAGAGAGGGAGCATGAGGATGTGGATATTTTGGTCGATGAGGACCCCACAACTATGGCCACATTGAGACAATGTAGTTTGTGGAAGTTATTATGGTGTCCATTTATGAGGGCACAACCCAAGATGCTAAACGCCTTGGTAGATTAATGACATCCTGGCCCTGAGGCATTTATGATCAAGGGGCAGTCATTGACTCCAACGACTGAAGACATTTACTTTCTGACTGGTCTCTCGAGGAGAGGTAATCCAATCAACTTGCATACTTTTCTCCCCGGGCCTCACAACATTGAGGAGTTGATTGGAGTCCATTGCGAGGCTAGTACTGAGAAAATAGGTTCTCAGGTGCCGATAAACAAGATCAACAATCTATCACTGAAAGTGATAGTTCTACTCATTGGGCAGATTATTGGATCTGTGGCTTTACATCAGGCCTCTCGGGCACACATGCATTGTGCAGTGCAGTTCTTAAATGCACAGATTTTTGATTGGAGTACAACCATTCTAGACTGCATGAAGAGACAACTCACCGAGTGTCGCGGGGGAGAAAACAAAAACTTTGGGTTTGGGACCATTCTGTGCTCTTTCTTCTTTGAGAGGGTACCTAGTCTTAGTCCATGAGAGAAAGTGCGGGGACATGAGGCCTCCCTCCCAGCATTATGTAGATGGTCAACATTGCTACCATGACAGGGGGGCGGGAGGACCATATAGGCCTTTGATGATAAGTTTTTTGACTGGTGGGAATGACATATTCTGACAATAGAGGACTATCCCTATGCTAGGATCAACTTTTCCAGGGATCCGAATATGCCCGTACCTCCCAGAGGTGATCGAGGAGAGATAGGTATGTTTGGTTTTTAAAGTTATTTAATTTTTATGTCTTTTTATATATATCATTTTTATTCGTACCAGAGTATCTGACAACTATGTATATGTTATGTGTATATGTGGGACCAGTGCATCCAGTAGACTTCTCAAGGACTAGGAGTCATCCTTGACCAGATGCAGGACCATCTGCAACCGTCGGACCAACAACAACAACAGGGGGGCCTCCATTCGGAGAGGCTGAGAGAGTATTGAGACGGGTGGAGTGAAACCTTACTGCGCTCACTCGTATAGTCCCTATGGAAAAGATCGGGGATCTCCCACCATCGATGCAACCTCACATAGTTGGGGTACCATAGACCTGGGTCCAACTCTTCCGGCATTTGGAAAAAGTTTTTGTTCACTATGGTAAGGCCAATAGACCCTGCCCTTAGCTAGGCTGGACTACTTACGTGCCGAGGGAACCTTTTGTATATTTTTGAGGGAATAAGCCCTGTGACTCTTACTGGACATATATTTTTGAGGCGCTTGCGCCCACCTATGTACTCTGATATTTTCGATATATATATGCATATTTACATCTTTTTATGTCTTATGGATTAAATTTATTTACAAATGTATTTACATGTGTGTGTGTGTGTGTGTGATTTTTCTTACATGTGCGAAATATGCCAATCTAATACATGATTAGTTAGAGTATCTGTGATTTGATTCAATCTCCTAGGAACATGGATATACGTAATGTAATCAAAAATTCGTTCTAAGAGATGTACCCTAAGGAACCATCGGTGTAGAGTAGGATCGTAAATGTGGTAAACCCCATTTAACTGGGACACAACCAACTGAGAGTCTAGGTAGACCCGAAGGTGAGAGATACCATGCAACAAAGCATCATGAAACAACTCTAATACTTCACTGTATTCGATAACACTGTTTGTGGCATCACCTAAATAGATACCTCCTGAGGATAGCAACTGGCCCTAAGGTGTGAAAATCACCCAAGCTATTAAAGAAAGCCTCTGAGTGTGCCGGCTAACATCATCCACAAACCCAATGAAAACCTCTAATTCACTTGACATTGCCACAGTGAAAAAGATGACATAAAAAATGACACATCCATAAAAAAAGAGACAAAAACTATCTGTATAAAAAATATACATATGTACAAGAAGTTGTTAGGACCACACAATGTACCTTTTTGCCTACACTTTTTGCCATCATTACACTCTTGTTTCACTCACATTTAAACTCATATTATCACTTTACCCTATCCTTCCAAAGGTATACAACGTCTCTTCTCTTTACTATATGTTTAATCTGTTGTGCATATAATTTTACATTACTCTCGTACTTAACCATTGATTAGAAATGTATAAGTGCTGAAACAGTTGGAACTGCAGATTAGCATTGAGGGCTGTTGCTGAAACAGTTAAATCACGCAAACCCTGTGGCTGAAACAACAACTCATACAGAAGAAGCTGTTACACAGTCTGTGGTCAACGATGATGAAACACAGAAGAGGTTGTTACACAGCCCGTGGTCAACGATGCTGAAACACAGAAGGAGCTGTTACACAGTCCGTGATCAACGATACTGAAACACAAAATCCGTACACAGTCCGTGATCAACGATGCTGAAACACAGAAGCAGTTACATAGTCCGTGGTCAACGATGCTGAAACAACAACCCACACAGATTGACTACAACAACCACACCTTGAATTAGCATCAACCATCGCTACCGCCTGAGAGGTGGTGAAACAGTCAAAACATGAATCCCGTGGCTGAAACAACCCATGATTCGCGATGCTGAAACAACATACAACAACAGTTACAAGAGATAAATAAAGAAGCCGTTACTCCAGCCGCAACAATAACACCTCACTCAGCACTTGTAATAGCATCCTGTTGCGGGAGACTAGGATATCCTATTCCAGTTTAGAAAGTCGATCTGACTAAGAATAGGACATAGATGTACACCTATAATTAGTTGATTAAATTGTATCGAAGGGATCCTCCTCTTTAAATAAGAGGAATCACCATTCGAGGGAGTTTAGTTTTTGTATTAAGAAAGGATTTACAGAGAGGGACGTTTTTACTCCAGATTGTAATGTAATACATTGACAGATGAATAAAAGACTATTCTGAGCATTTCTCTTTAACCTCTCCGTTTCAGGGGAATCTTGTGAGAAGGGAGGGCCCACCTTCTTCACAAGATTCACCCGTTAGATTTGTAGTGTGATTTCTGTTTATGCCTTGATTAAATTCTGTTTTGCTGAAACACTACTTTATTGAATTTTGTTTTGCTGAAACACTACTTTACCGAACTCTATCTTGCTGAAACTCTGTTTTACTGAACGTTACATCGTTTTCATGTGATTCATGCTTGGGTTAATCATTTTAGTTAGAAATCTTATTTGATGAATTTATGAAAGTGTGCTAACCAGAAACAGGTGCTGAAGTTTCCTGCTTAGGAAATAGGGTCCTGTTCTCTGTTAGAGATAGTTAGCCTTCAGTGCATTAATGAGTTCATGAAAGTGTGATAATCAGAAACAGGTGCTGAAGTTTCTTGCTTAGGAAACAGGGTCCTGTTCTCTATTAGAGATAGTTAGCCTTCAGTGCATTAATGAGTTCATGAAAGTGTGCTAATCAGAAACAGGTGCTGAAGTTTCCTGCCTAGGAAATAGGGTCCTGTTCTCTGTTAGAAATAGTTAGCTAATCAGAAACAGGTGCTGAAGTTTCCTGCTTGGGAAATAGGGTCCTGTCCTCTGTTGAGAGATAGACAGCCTTCTGTGTGTATGTCAATTATTTCAGTTAAGCAATGAGTTCGTGAAGTGTGATGAACGGAAACAGGTGCTGAAGATTCCTGCTTTGGGAATAGGGTCCTGTTCTCTGGTTACAGAATAGTTGGTCTTTCCTGTTGCAGTATTTTGTTGTTATTTTAATGTAATCCAGGATTCTTCAATTAATCATTCCTTTAAACTTTGAGCTCTGCAATAGGTAGGTTGCTTTCCTGTAATTCAAGTTAGAACTTCAGTTTGTTCAAGACAAGTGTGATTAGTATAGTTTTTACTACAACTCTAGGTTTCTTTTGAAGTTGAGCATATATAGTGCGTGGTTACCTTTGAAATAAACATACTTCCCTGGGTTGAAAATTTATGTAGTACTTGATTGTTTAGATTAAATAAGCAATTATAGTGACCAACATTTTGGCGCCGTTGCCGGGGAAGGTAATTATAGATTTCAAAAGCACTTATGATTTTTCAGATACAAAGATTGCATGAGAGGATGCGGAGACCCCAAAGACACTAACCCTACAGGTGGCAGGGGCAGAGGAAGAGGAGGAAGAAAGACTTATATTGACGAGATTATATCAAAGTCGGAATCTGCTGCTCAACGACCAAATACTCGGAAACCAAAACCCCAACCTTCATTTCAAGCAAACTTTGAAACGGGGAAAGAAGTTTGGAGTCCTGAAACAGTTAAGAAACCAGCATAAAACATTGAGGACAGAGCAAGCACAGCAGGGGAGCAGATAGAAGAAAACATGGATGAGTACAATGCAGAATTGCATCATGAGGACTAGGCAGGTATTGAAGGAGAGGTAAATGACGAAAACTCTTTCTCCACATTAAGATTTCCTATTGGTGATCTTCCTAGAGGGGTAGCCCCCATGAAGAGCATTCCACTCTCAGCACTACCTAATTTTCATGGTTTGTCTTCAGAAGATCCTGATGAATTCCTTTTTGAGTTTGATATATTATGCAGAAGTTATGATTACGTTTGCAATGCTCAAAAATTAAAATTATTTCTAGCAACATTAAAAGGAAATGCACTAAGATGGTTTATGAGTCTTGGAGGCCATGTAATCACAACGTGGGACCAAATGAAACAGAAATTCCTGAAAAAATACCAGGACTACTGCCGAACAAGAGAAAAGAGGGAGGAACTATTCAAGATGATGCAGAAAGAGGATGAAAGTCTAGAGGACTTTGTAGAAAGGCTACAGTACAATCTACCAAGATCCAGTCACCCCAATGTAAGTAAAGATATTCTCAAAACTATATTATTAAAAGGAGTAAGGGATGACTGTCTAGATATGCTGAATATGCTTGGAAAAGGGGACATATCTAAGGAATCATACGATGAAATTGTTAATTTATGCAAAAGATGTTCAAGAGGAGCTTCAAGAAATAGATCAAACAGTAGGGACACCACATTTTCAAGAGTCCAAAAATCAGCCAGTGGGGGAGAAACAAGAGCCGAAATAGGTAATTTACTTGAAGGTTTTAAAACTGAAATGTTAAGCTCTTTTGCCTCACAAATTGACACCCTGCAGATTCAAAAGAAGCAAGAAGAAGCAGAGGCAGCCCTGTCCATCTTTTGTTCTAAATGCAGAGACAAGCACCCACGAAGGGAATGTCCATTGGACAAAAAGCCAATCTGCACCATCTGTGATAAAGATCATGAAACTCAACAATGTCCATCTTTACCAGGGATCAAGGTAGCATTACAACCAACTGATGAAGAAGCTGAAGCTGTCTATCTGTTGACACAGAGAAGGAAATGGCAACCACGGGGACAAGGTATGAATCCCAACATGCCATTTACATCTTCTAATCATTGGAATAATTATCCTTCTTTCAATCAAATGAGTTACCCTCCCTATAATCAAATGAAATATCCTAATCAAATGAATTACCCACCCATGCAACAATCTAACCCACCCTTTGTTGATCCATCAATGTGGACTCCTTGGCCTCCGAAACAACAACAACCATATCAGAACCAATGGAATCCAAATTGGAGAGGACAACAACTCCCCTTCCCAAACCAATTACCTCAATCACAATTTTTACAACCACTCTCCTTACCATAAGGTACTCCACCAAACAATAAAATAATGAGACCCCAGCTCCCTGTACAACCTAACCCTAACCCCAATAATAAAGCTGTGCAGTGCATTGATATTCATAACCAGCCTACACTTTCTCTTCTCCCTGCGCAATGCAACGATATTCATTTACGATCTGGGAGAATAGTAGAACCTACCATAGCTGA